>VYZN01001615.1:0-35187 GCA_009761285.1 Aphis glycines
TTTATGTGTTTTTTCCGAAATCTGAAACTACGACGCAGTTTGTTGGCTGTCAATGTAATTTATAACGGTGCAATGTTTTTTTTTCTATTCAGAGGTTCTTATAACGACGGTATAATCTCTTTATGTAGTTATTAATCTCGATTCGAGAGGGATCATTAATGTGTTTTCCGAAAACGCATATCCCAAACGGTATCAATTGTTATTATGTAGGCATTGAATTTCATAAAACTATAAGACGATATCTACTGCGTCGTATTACTTTTATAGCGACGTTCGGGATAGATATATTTTAGATAGGTACGCATTATTTTCTCATCAAAGGCAACCGCCGATCTCTACTGCGTATTAAAATTATTGGTATATTATATTATTATACGAAGTATGCATATACCCGACTGTACATTATATCCATACATATTAATACCTGCAGATGTCTGACCTATTTACCAGTTTTGAAATCAGTTTCGCTTCTTTTAATAATCCCTTATACTATATAGTATTGGATGATGTTTGTCGACGGACAGAGTTCACCATAATTGCAGTCCGTTTGTGTTTGTTCGAAAAAAACGTATTTATAAGTTTATAACACACATATATTAAATATAATACATACAATAATATCTACAACGCGGTTTTTCGTTTGAATTTCGATTTCCAATATATAATATTTCATTTTATACCGGGTTTTTGCGTACATTTTATACAAATCTAAATTTTAAGAAAATTATATGGAAACTATACCATTCAGAATAGTTTAACATTTATAAAAAACAAAAAAATTATTTAAAGAAGTAACAAGATGGTGAAATCCAAGCTGTTGAAACGTTATCAACAGTCATTATTTATTTATATTATTATTTAGCAAGCCATAATTATTTTAAAAATACGTTCGAGTCGATCGACGTTATAATTTCGCCACCACTGTAATGTAGATATGCTCTGAACACGTTATTATAGGTATAATATTATCGCTGTTAAAACACGAATCAAGTTATAAAAATCAACCAAATAATTGATTACTTTGTAACAATTTAAAGTTTAGGTACCTACAACTACAATTATATGGTCCCTACTACCCTACTTATATATTCATTGTATATGTTTTAAAAAACGTAATATTTATAAGTGTTAATATACGACGTTGGATTTTGAAGTATATTAAGAATGATAATAAAAAAATTGCTTAATAAAAAGTTCTTTAATTTATTTGCTACATTGTTTACTATTCATACTTTTAATATATTGTTCCCAAAAGGGGGATTTTCCCGATTGGCGGTGAAAAATTTATTTTTATATTATATTGTTGTATTATTGCATTTGTAATTGTAACTGTATAAACTGTATAAAAATATCGTCGTTATTGCCTATTGGTAAAACTATATTGTTTTGGTATATGTATTTTGTAATATTAACAAGTTTTAACGTACCTAATCATTTTTATAAAATCGAAAGTACTAAAATTATTGATAATGATTTCACCTTTATACATTTTTGATGGGGACACATTTCAGCCGCGCTCAAGAAAAACCCAGGCCGTAATTACCATTAGGTATACCTTTTTATACTTTAATTCGTAAACAGCGTGCCGCACGTAGGTATCTAATCGGGCTATTGCTATAACTCGCACCCTAATAGTAGGCCGGTGCATTACATACGTGTTATAATATTGTATTATTAATTGCATGGTAGTCAATTACCACCGAAGAGCGACCGGTTTTCGGGACACAAGTAATAATAACACACACGCGTGATGATACCTATTCCGTCGTCTGTTGCGGCTACGCGTTTTTTTAATGATATAGGTACGGCATTAACGTCTCCACCGCCTCTGCAGTGTAGACGCGGACAAACACTAACAGGCCGTGTGACTGATATCCTAATCACACGCCGATGAGACCGGTCTTCCGAGATACCACCATCTCATTACCGCGTGCCTTCATACTAAAATATAAAAACCGTGATTAAAAAATATAAGGGGAAGGGTGTAGGAAGATAAAATATACTTAATCACCTATTTTCATACTAACCATAAACATACAAAAAAATTTTCATTTAAGTTGGTCTAGCTGCTTCGGAGAAGTGCGATTACAAACACCGTGACACGACACATTTATATATATTATATAGATAGATGTTAAAAAAAAAGTTCATAAAATTTAAAAAATAATTAAAACAGAACAATCTAACGACAACCGACGACCGACGGGTATATATATTATATATACCCGTATATTATATATTATATATATATACCCGTCGGTCGTCGGTTGTCGTTATATATATACTACGAAGTTAGCCAGTTAGGGAACATGGTTGAAAAAAATAACTCGGTATAGGCAGCCAATGGTATTTAGGTAATGACTAATTATATTTAGTATGAATCGTTTAATTTAAGAAACAACTGTGCCGTTCGAAAGAATAGAAAATTATCATAATAATAATAGGTAGGTACTAGGTATCGGGTTTTGTTTATGTATTTGAATGCACAACAAAATTTTTTTTATAAGTGTATTTTATCATCTAGATTGATTTATAGCGAAGAGTGTTAATACGTTTTAAAAACTAATTAATGATAACTGTTGAAGTGTAGTGCGGCAGCGTCGCAGCGCTCAGCGCGGTGGTAGTCACTAGTCATACTGCACGCGCATTTGTGTACGCGCGTCAGATATAAGAGGAGGAGCCAAAAATTTAAAAACACCAAATCTTAGTTCCTTTCTAAATCACTCAATAATTAAAATATTTTTGATCTGAAAAATGATACTGATTCAAAATAGTAATACCGGTATAGTGTCGTTGAGTTTTTTTCGTATTATAAATTTATAAATGATAAAAAAATATTCAAGAATGACCAGCTTTCAACTAAGAGGTAAATTTGAACGCTCTTAACTTATAAAAAAATATATATATCAAAAATCGGCCAACGATAGTATACCAAACAACATATCTAGATTAAATATTGAAAGTTACAGATTCCTAGCTATAATATATAGACCAATGGAATGGAACTAAAAATGCAAAATTTCCATTTTTATACGTTATTTATTAAGGAAAAAATTCACTAAAATTTTTTCTAATATTTTTTAATTTTGTCTTAAACCAAGCTTTAGCTATAGATGTTATCAATTTAACCATTTAATCAAAATAAAAATTAACGGATATTCCCCCTTAATAATTAATTATTATGTCGGGTAATATCGTCATGCAATGCGTATATATGTATTTTGTCTGAAAAATATCGCTACTTTAATTTAGAACGAGGACACGAAATATATCATAATAAATATTTTCTCACAAGATATCTCTTATTCACTGTACGTATACGTTTTGTGTATACATTATTAGTATTCGTTAAAAAGCGAGTTTCATAGAAATTAAAGTCCATTAAAATATTAAACGGATTTTGTAACTAATCATAGTCTTGTAATTAATCTTAATATATTGAAAATTCTATATGTATAAAAAATAATAATTTAGATAATAGAGAAATGTTTCATGTTTTTAGGATAAATCAATTTGAAATATTACTAAAAACAAAATTGATTTGTTAAATCTAATCAATAAAGTTAATCAATAATTTTTTTATTATTATTTCCGGGTAATTTTTAAAATACTTGATATTTTTAATATATAAATAGCATCAAATTTGTTTTTTTTTTTGTTCGAATTCCAGACTTCCAATAACTTCCAGTATACATCTGTTATTTAAAATTAGTTATAAACCATATATACTATACGAGTTTAAGTAATACCTACAAATTTACAAATAATTTCTATAGTAAACGGAACATTTATTTATTAATATTAATTTTATTTGTATTATACTTTTCGCGTATCAGTCAAGTTCAGTTTTGCAATCTCTTGCAAAATTTCCCTTTTCTCTTCTTTGATCCCAAGTGTTTATCCAATTATTTGGACACATTCTCTGATAAATATCTTTGAAAATTTCACAGCTAGAGTTGTCTTTGCCCAATAGATGTAAACACCTATGGTAGTCTACGTAATGAATGAAGCAATAACGCGAAACATTTGTGTTTTGGAATCTCGGGTCCATGGGACAACTGACGTTGGGAAGATCGCCGATTTCTGTAGGCACTGACATTTTTTCGCCGGTTAATTGTCTGACAAATCCTTTTTTAATTTAATAAATTAAGTTATGACAGAATCAAATATTAGTTGCACTGTATTAAAGAACTGTGTCTTATAAGAATATTGAAATTAAATGTACAAATTAAGTAAAGTAAATAAAGTTGTTGATTTGGTTGAATTTATTAGTGGCCATAAACTTATTTAAGTGTTTATGAATTACAATTTTGTTAATAAAATAAACAACACTCAACATTATCCGTGCATAATATACTACACAAATTATGTATATACTAAATGCATATTATAATCATTGAAATCTACAAGAAAAAAAGAAAAAATTATTATACTTGTGCCAAACTGTCCATCGTTACATTCTGGTTTAATGTTAGTAATATATACGAATTTATAATAGATATTATATAATATTCAATTTATTTTTCTTCGTTTAAGTTTTTGATTAAATAACCTTGAATTATTGATATAGAATAAACACAATTTAATTTGAAATAACTAGAATAGAATATAACTTACTGTCATAATAAATACATGCTATCGAAAAAGTTCAGACGGATCACTATTAAGAATTTCCTAAATACATTTTTTGTAAAATTAAAAAATATATTTCAAGTTTAAATTTACTATTTATTCTGGATATCATGGATCACTGTATCAGACATTCATATTTAAATATTAAATAAAAAATAAAATTTTGAGTTAAAAAATGTTATATCCAACAATTAAAATTTCTTTTTTATTAATTGTCAATAATTTGTGTTGTAAGTTTTATAGCTATAACTACAGAATCAATGTATCATCAGTATATTGCTACAGTAGTACAGTATTAGTAAAGTATATAAATACCATAGTAAACTATTAACTATAAAACAGCAGGAACTCTAGAAGTATTTTAAAAATAGTTTCATCATTTGATATTTTTATGATATCGAATAAATTATAAATAATATTCAAAGAGACTTCATTAATGGTATTTTATAATATGATATAATCATTAATATGATTGATATCAATGAGACATTTGGAGGCTATAATGTCTAATAATAATTTTTACGTCTTGTAGTGTCTTTTAATTGTAGATAAATTTTGACGGTAGTAGACTTAAATTTTATTGGGTACTATATATTATATTATTATTAAAATGGTAAAATGTACATGGGATTTATTGTAACGCCGGGTGTAATATGAAAAACAAAATACACAAAGTTACACTACAATTTTCACTAATCGGCGCTATGTATAGAATATTAGATCGAAATTTTCAAATTTACATAACTCTAATATACTTAAACATAATAATATAACGATTTCGTTATTGAGTCGGACTGAGTCAAAGGATATAAATTATCGTTCTAGAGTTTTTAAAAAATGTTATGGCACAGTGATAAATCTTTACTATACAGTCTACTGAAATGTATTAAAACAGTTTATACTTTTATAATTATTTAGTATAGGTACCTATATAATATATAATGGTGTGTAAACATAAAAATTTCGCTCTTCTTCCTCAAATCAAGTCGCTGCCGGGTTCCGAGTACGCATATAAAACTGCGTTATATTATTATATTATATATACGTTCACCGCCCACGATAAAAACACAGTACCGTTTTTTACTCGAACAAAGCTTCCGATGAGGTGGCTATATTCTCTCTGCGCACACGAGTCGTGGTATATACGCGTTTTATACACATGGCGTCTGTAAGCTAATCATTTCCATCGGTCCGTCGTCGTTAATAAGATTATACTTTTATTTTATTTTTTCTTTTGCCCAACACTTCTTGGCAACCTTCTATAATTATCCGGTTGACAGCGGTATGGCCCGATAACCGGACCGAAACATTTATACGCCGTTGGTCGTTATACATACGGTCGCGCTGCTGCTGTGTATTTATTCTTATTTTAATTATAAATTATGACTTTCTGTCTTCCGAAATGGAGAGGGGACCACACCGATTCTGTGGCTAATGCTGTAATACTGCCGTTTCCAATCCGTTAGTCGGTGCGACACTATTCAAATTCTCGAGACATTTTACCCCGAAATCAAGAAAATCGCGTTGAAAATGTTATTGCATACAATATTATACACTATTAAACGACTCTACAGCCGTCCCTGACGTACCACACGCAGATCGTTGCCGAATCGTACACGGGTCAATAGAAAGCCAACGCAATAATGGGTGTTACAGAAAAATACTATATCACGAATGGAAGGTCAGTTTTAACTATATTCACACGCGAGCGAGCAGCGCGGGAGGATTTTAAAAAATAATTCACGGACTCGATTTACCTATACTGCAGAGTAGATGTTTTTGTTTTCAAATTTTACACAAAGAAATTCACCAGGATTTCTTTTCTCGCTAATTTCGCTACACTATCTAATCACTGCAGGATATTGGAATAATCTGGTTAGCTTTGAAAAACGAGTATTCCTATTTGTGGTAATAATATGTTTATTACTAATATTTTAAAATAATTGCGCCTATAAGGCAATTATAACTGCAGATTTTCTCTCTTCAGTCTTCAATGACAGTAATAATAAGGGTGTAGCCTTGTAGTAATTCCAGTTGATTATATTTTTATTTCTGTGTAAAAATAAAACATATAATAATTATTATAGGTACATAGCTGATATATCTACAATATCATTGATTAATACGGTTATATAGTATAACGCAGAAAATTTCCCATTTACTATTTTACTTTTACCGACCGTCTATTTATTAGGATTTAACGCAGCCATACCTACTTATTAAACACAAAAAAAAAAGTAATACATTTTTTCTTTATTTATTCAATTAAACATATATGTGTATTAGAATATTACATTATTACCCATAATTTTTAAGTCATAGTTTGGTAAATAAACTATAAATTAGGTAATTGATAATAATTTAGATATGTATACCTACGTTCAACTAAAATGCATCAATGTGCATTGTACATAATGTATTATTATTTATGTATGACATATATATATATATATATATGTTATAAATACCTTTTTTCTTGTTTAACCGACAGCAGAGGAGGCTTTGTGTGAACAATACTACTCCTCTGCTTCCATTGTTTATTGCTACATAAAAATTCTTAAAAATATCAGTATAAATCACATTGAAATATAATAAAATTACCAATCTAATTAATTTACATATTTTAATACAATAATATCGTCTAACGAACTTTTATCGATGATCTGGAGTTATTTACATTAATTTATTGCAATATAGCAACTATATTAAGTATTTAAAGATAACATCTGAAAATTTACAATTGGCATACTTACAATCAGTTAGAAGCAATATGTACTAATGTAAAATATTAATAATTCTAAAGAACAAAAGTTTTCGTTTTCTCTTCTTCTTTTTGTGGCATTTTTTTAGAAGATCCATCTATGTACCTACCCAAGTTTAATAACTTTAGTTTAATAGTTTAATAGTGTATGGATGTATAAAATTTAGTTGGTTTCTGTAGAACATACTAACAAAAACATTTTATTGCAGTTCTCTCGTATTGTTTTTTATTTTGTTGATTTTACTAATAAGGTTGACACGATAGTTTTTAAGTTCTCGGATATTAACTTGTGTCCAGCACAGTATTTGTCAAATTCCACTTGACGATTTGTACGCCCCATGAGCGAATGAGGCCAATTAAAAATAAACCCCATAGTAACATAGACACGACCCAAATTTCATTGTAAACAAGTTGTATGTGTGTGATAATATTCTCGCGATAAATATTAATACAAAACCATTGAACTATATAACGTTGTCGACTATACGCCTACGCCTCGCAATACACAATAAATATTATGTGTGTTTTGTTGTTGTTATTGTATCAATCTATAGAGATTTTATGAATCAAGTTCATCATTAAAAAATCGTATCTAAAAAAAGAGTACAATCCTAATTCATTGCAAAAAAAAAATCAATACATTTATTAAATATAGTTTTCATAACTGTAGGTATAATGCAGTCTTTCACAATAAATAACGTTTTGCTGTAGCAGTTTTGAGATAGATTTTACACACAAATTTCGTTGATATGTTTAATCGTTCCCAGTAGGTAACTGTAGTCGTATCGTATAATATCAACAATATGTTAAAAATTTATAGTATATAATAGTCTAGGCGCCTTTTAAAAAAATTGCAGCACGAGATATATATGAAGGTCATTATTTGCTTTATTTTTAGTAGAACAATTTTGCCGGCAAGCGCCCACTTCATAAAAAAATTTCCAAAATAAACTCTACGCATTTTTAAACTAAAATAAAGTATACAAATATAATGTAGACAACGCACAAACGGCAAAATTAAATATTTGTGAACATTGATAATGTGGTCTCCGATGACCTTGTCGAATTCGCGACAAAATTAATAGGGTCAATAGAAAATGTAATCGTTTTTGCGAACATGTATTGCTTACTATTTTTACATGATTGCAGAAGACGTTTACAAAAATATGATCATTAGTAATGTACTAATTTACACAACGATATATTGAAGATTAAAACAAATATTTCGAAAAATCTGCTAACTAAAAGTACAATATACATCATAATTGAATAATTCATAAATTACAAATACGTACAAATATTATAATATAAATTAAAACCTTAAAACAATATTATTTTAGACCTGATTTACACGTATTATTATATAATACTTGATGAAAAAATTTTAACTAACTATTTATAATAAAACTTAAAAAATACTTGAATTCATTATAAATTTAAAAAAAGGAATAATTTAGAGTTGTCGAATATTAATTTGGCGTAGAATACTAGATTACTAGATTTTTTAACACATTAAATGTATGAATTAAAATATTAATATTAATGATTTAACATGAGCTAAGATCATTAAATCTCTCGTTGGTTTTTTATATTCATAATATACTTATACCGAAATAAAATTATATTATTTTAACACGTTTTCCTCAACTGAATATTTTTTTAAACATTTTATATTTTAATTTTTTGTATAAGTTTTTTGGATAAATATTAACGTGCAAACAATACGATTATTTAAATAGGGAATAATAGAAGGTACCTAATGAAGTCGATTTATGTATAAAATAACAATTTCCTAATTTTTGGTATCCAAAACTCTATGTATCTATTTATTTGTTATAAAATGATATAAATCATAGAATATTCGAGATTAAAAAATGTTAATTCCAGGGTATGTACGATCTCGATGCTATTCATTAAAATACTAAGTAGAAGTTTACAAAACAAGGGATTTTAACCTGCCAGACATTTTGGCGCGTGTTCAAAGTTCTGTTATGGTGACGCGGAACAAAATTTCGCCGATCGAGTTTATCTTTTTCAAGACAGATAAAAAAAGATGTATATATATAGGTACACACAATTCGTTTATTTTTTGCAAAAATCTTAAAATAAATTCACAATAAAATACAAGAAATCTACCCTTACACCGTAGTGCATAATTTAAATGATATTTATATACCTACGTAAGATATTTTAACTGCGAGGTCATTGGTTTTGACAACATGATCAATTGTGTTTTAAGACACTATTTAATTATCCAATATTATACTTAATCATTAATTTTATTTGTGATTTATGTACATAAAATGTTTAAATGTTTTGAATTATAATAAAGTTCCATTTAAATAAATAATTATAATCAATCTTTATATAAACGTGGTGTCTAACTACGGTATTAAAGTATTTTATTTATTACTATTAGTTAAATAGCCTAAAAGTGAGTGATGATCCTAAACGCATAATAATGTATTTCAAAAAAGTGTTGTAAAATGAAATTGTCTAAATAATTATTATTTGAACAGAATAATGATCCAAAATAAATGTGATGAGTGAATCTTTTGCCAAGGAAATTTTAAGACAGCCAAGACTGTATATTCTCGAACATGGGAAATTTAATGTAATGAAAACGTGCTGTACTAAACAATAATAATTACTATATTTAAGGGAATACAATTATTATTTAATAACAATTTACTTACAACGATTGGATGAATGTTATAATGCTATATTGCTAATTGCTTGATGTACGGAATATCAAGTCGAATGAAACCGGGTGACATAGATATACACTACACAGTGATCAATAGAAAATATATTATTTTTTCAGTTACGTTACAATTGACCAACGAACCGTTTAAATATACGAGAAATGAAAATATAAGAGTCGGGCACGGTCTATCGGGTATTGAATATGTTAGCTATTTTTTCTGTATTTATGTATCATTCTTTATCAGTAGAGCCCGGATTTATATGTACTAAAAAGTATCAAAATATGCCATATAATATGCAGTAAAAATCATTAAAATATGCAACAAATATGCAGTAAAAATTATTAAAATATACAACAAATATACAGTAAAATTCATTAATTTAAACAACAAACATGCATTTACAAAATTTATATTTAAAAATTCAAAGTTGTAGGTATGATAAAAATATAAGATAATAAAATATTATGAAATATAAATGTATAAATAAGAACACGTGTAAATAAATAGATAATATTACTGTTTAAAAATAAAATAAAATATACAACTCAAAATGTGCTTTTATTCTTTTTTTGTCAAAATTAATTATTAAATGATACCTATTCAAGTTTTTCTTTGGTAAAACTATGCCGTTTATGAGTTAATAAATACTTATATATCGAAATTGATTGTTCACAATCAACTGAAGTTATTTAGGCAAATTTAAAAGAGCTTAAAATAATTAGGTCTTTATAGTTCTTAGAACTATATATAACAACTATAGAGTATAGGTATTATAAAATTAAATGTATTATATCGATAACGACGGTATAACGATTAGATTACATCAGATGAACAATTTCTTTTAATACGATAGCATTACCTCAACTATCTCTAATGTATAATATATTTTACATATAATATGTATTTTAAATTAAGATTAAACAGTGTCGCTTATTCCACGTTCTAACAGCCAAATTTTTTTCGCGACAGCGCATTTATTGAAATATGCAACAAATATGCATTAACGGTCAAATATGCAAAAATATGCAAAATAAAAATGAAACAGTGAATTCCAATTAGTGTGATTCGTGAAGATTATTAACAAAAATATAAAAAGTGAAAAGGAAAAAATATGCAAAAACATACAAATTCGGGCTCTATTAATTATTAGATAAAAATTATAAATACCTACCTGGCTACCTATACATAAGATTAAAATACATGAAGTAAAATTATATCGCTCATAAATTTAACCGTTGTATAACATACATAATGTGTAATATGTATATATTTAAATTCATTTAACTTTTTTTGTGTTTCGTAAATTATTTTTTTGATCATTCGACATATATTTTGTAAAATTAATAATTCGGTCCTTCTGTAGATTATAGTATAAGGTCTTATGATTTTCAGTAAAATACGTGCTAGGTCAGACTTGAACGTCGTAAATTCCGAATGTGGCAGTATTATTATAATCGATAATCCCTAAACAAAGGGTCTCTTTTCTCGAAGTGGTCTCACACTCCCATAAATAAATCGAAGGCTGACAGCAACACGTGAAATTTGTCCATGATTTCGGCTTTGTAGAAAAATAACCATTGTCACGTACTGGCGACGACCAACCTTAATATATTTTCCAATTCGAATGACACTTTCTAAAACATCAACCACGTAATAATATCTAAAATTCCATTGGACAATACCACCCATAAAAAGAGGCCCACACGTTCTATATTGTGTATAAAAACTAAAGAGGCCAGATGGTCTTCGACAAGGGATGTAGCTATAAGCTAGAGCTGAATAGGTATATCCGCTTCTGACGCCGTAGTGCATACATTCACTTTAGTTTAGACATATTATTGTTGTTGTACTCGGAGGGTTTATAGTATGTTTAGTATATAAGGTGTTTATTTTATAATATTCATCCACTGGGTTAAAAAAAACTGTTATTGATTTACTGTATAGTGTTATAGCGTGATACCTACTATAATAACTGAGTTTTTTATTATATATTTTGTACACTCGTATATGCATATATAAGTAATAACCTTTGTAAAACGATTCATTGCAAAATTTGAAATAATTTTTTATTTGCAATTTGCAAATATGCACGTATACCTACACAGTTTTAAGTTTATTATATATTACACGTAGATATTCATTATACATGCATTGATGCATTTCTATATTACACACTAAAATAGAGATTTATTAAATACAAAATATATAACCTATATGTATTTTATAACCATAGTAAAATTAGTAGGTACTTAAGCAGGGTATAAATAAGCTTTTATGGGTAAAAAATGTTTTGGTCAGTCGTGCGTTCTATGCGATCGCACGACCAAGATCAACACCTACTAAAATATTTTAAGCTCTCTCAACTGCAGGTTTGACGCTATTGTATCATACACTGCAGTTATATTACTACACAGTGAATAAAGTAAAACCGTTTTTGAAATGTTTTAATTTATACTGTAATTTAATAATAATGATAAAAATAGTCGGTAGAGATACCTAACCTAATACTACTAAATAGATTTTAAATGCGATCGTAAATAATAATATTATATTAAATTATATGATATATCCATATAGTAATTGAACTATTGATTCGTTTCGAAACGATGTTAAGAAAATACCAGTAAAAAAATATTTATTGTTTTCATTGATCCACATTAAAAGTATAAAGAATAATAGACTATAATATTATAATCTCAGCGTTGCAAATAATCAACTATCACCTATTGGCTATTACTTATTAGTAATTTAATACGTACCTAGTTTCTATCGGTGTGCGCCGGTCGTTAAGTCTTGAGTGTACCTATAGGTTAAAATGTCAAACGGCCGTGTGCCGATCGGTCGGCGGCTGTCCGTCACGCGGACTCACGTGCGTCTCGTCCGCCTTTACAGCTTCATTTCCGTTCAACTGCCAATTTTAATAAGTTATTGACTCTTTGTAGCTATCATAACATTATTCATATTATAATATAATCGAATTGTATTCGCTAGAACACAAAGTTTACACACTATACAATTTTATGCGTTTAAAAATCGCGCCGTACCATAATGTTATTCGGGCGAAACACGCGCGAACATTCGCCCAGTGTGAATAGACTCAATGGGTTAGGTTTTGAATCTAAACAACGTGTTTAATTTAAGCCGTTTTGGGCGAATGTTCACTTAAAATTAAGCATGCGCGAATAGTCGCGGACGATAGTGGATTTTATTCGCTCGCTTTATGTAGTGTGAATGGTCTAATTTAATATAAGCTGTTTAATTTTTAAGCGAACGTCCGCGGCGATTTAAAATCGCGTTCGCGCGCGAACTATTCGCCTATAGTGTGTAAGAACCTTTATGCTCGTCGAACTATAATAATATTATTATGTCTTATCAAATGGACACAAACACGTTTAGAAACGTTTTTACATTAGTATTAAAATCGAATGCGATAAACTCGCGTAGTCGGAGTGTTTACACTTTGGTTACGACGTGTGTTCGAGCATTTAAAAGTGTACAATATTTAACGTAGCAAATTATCTAGTGTTTTTTTTCGACCGAAAAAATAAGAACTGGATTAATACAATATGTTATTATGAAATATTTTAACGATATATTATAATGATAATCTATAAATGTTATATTGGCGGAAATCCGTGTGACGATGATTTGTATGCGTTATTATTCGTAATTAAATTAATTGTCTAGAGATCTCCATAGGTGTGCTCACTGGGGGGCAGGTGGGCCCCTCCCCCCCTATGACCTCTGGCTTTCTCTTTGATAAATGCATAGATATCTATATTATCCTAGATAGCGAACATTTTTTTACATTTTACATGAAAATAGTGAAGCTAGTTTGAATCTAACAGTATAAATATAAAAATATAAGTTGTTAATTAATTATAGTTACTTATCATCACACAAGAATCTATGGTTCGGACCTTTTTAAGGGACCCCTCTCTGCGATCAAAGTCTGCGCACGCCTATGGAGATCTCGTTACAGAATATATAAAGTTAAATCATTCATTCATAATATTTATCGACATCAAGCAGATAAATATTACAGCTCATTATTTTTAAAAACATTAATCGACAATTTTAAACCATATATAATATAGTATGTCCATAAATATATTAATATTATATCAAAACAATAATAATGTGGCATGATATCGGTGCAACTTGTTTGCACTGCACAATTCAAATTTTTTATCTAGTTATCGATCACTTGTTTTCTTCAGTGTTTTCACACAACTAAATTTATAACAACTGAGTAACATAATATAATTTATATTTTTAAATTTAGACTCACCTAAAGTAATTGAATTATCAGTACAAATTACCAGCATATATATCATTAAAAATAATCGACGTCTATTAGGTAAACATAATACTTTTAAATAGTCGTTCGCTGAAAAACTGTATCATAACTATAGTGACTATATAGATATCGAAATTTGTATTGTTTTTGAAACGCGTCAAGGTAAAAAGTGTTTAAATATAGGAAGTTATAAAATATATAGAGAATTTCGAACTTAAAAATCTGGTTATACATATTAATATATGTACAAATAAAAAATGTTCCGTGCACCCAGAGAAATATCTTGGGTACTTTTAACAAACTAGGTTTGTTAGTTATCGATAAACCAATAATTGTAGAAATTAAAATCATGTTATTGTTTTAAAAAACTGTTTGTTGTAATGATTATATACTTGACTATTATAATAAACCAAATTTGTTGATTTGATAAAATTATTCAAAACCTTTCCTCGTAAAAATTATAAATATTTTATAATTTTTACTAACAACTTTTGTTAATTTAATTAACTTTCTAATTAATTTAATAAACCTTGTTAATAGATTGTAAAAATATATTAATATTGTTGCTGTGATTTTTTAACCGATCATTCGAATTGAAACTACAAACCATTTTATTGTTTTGACCGTTTATAATTATAAATTTTATACGTTACTTAATATATTAGTTATAAATAACTTTTTATGGATAGGATTTTTTAAAATGGTATCTAAAATTTAAAAAATATAATTAAAATGGACGTCTGACAAAAATGCCTCTAGGTCTCTTGTCTATGGTCCCGTGTCTTGCACACACACTACGCTACTATTTTATTACAATTGTTATAAAACTGTTATATACTTTTTATTTGCGTCGCGTCATCTTAGTGAAATCGTTAATTCACAAGATATTGTTATTCTGCATGTTATTAACGGTTTTTTAATTTGTTTTAAGTGGTTAATTTTTACAATATTGTTGTTTTTTTGAACTGTTATTTAGTTAACTTATATTCAAAGGCGTAAAGTGATTAATAAGTAATAGGTAAGTACAATAAGTCATTTATTCATTATAACGTTGTTGAGTAAAGTTGTACACAGTACTCACTACAATACTAATAGGTAAAAAGCGGATGTCACCATCATTTTTGTAAGGTATGGTATAACACTTAAAACTAACTAATGTTTAATATATCTACAGCTGTGTATGAGTTGATTCCCAATTTTCCAAGTATTAAAGACTGAATTACTCAGGGGCTAGGGCCTGTCCTAGGGTAAATTAATTTAAAATGATTTGTTTTATCTGTAAATCTAAATTTTCATCATTATCAACATTGGTAGTCCATTTCAAAATAATACATATGTTAAAGCCATCTAGTACATATGAATGTACAGAAAATCAATGTCCAGGTTTTTTCTACTTTAGATAGTTTTAAAAGACACATACAAAAACACACTAATAATGTTACAAAGAAAATAAAAATTAACCATAAAGAAAAAGAAATAGATGATAATACTGTAATACCTGAAAATATAAATAAAGATGTGAATTTTCACAATTCCCTCAAAGAATCTTATAAAACTCAATGTGAAAATGTAATGCCTAAGCCTAATAATTATGAAAATGGTGTTGATTGTACAAATTTTAATATTGATATTGCTATTAACATAATTCATCAATCAGCAATAAATTTTACAATGTCACTGCATAATAATAATAATTTTTCAAGAAAGGATGTAGTGAGTTTACAAAAAGAATTTTCACAGAGTTTGATTGAATCTATTACTGATGTATTAATTAATTTTGTAAATAATAAAATTAAAGACCCATTATTACTCTCTTCTTTTCATACTTTAATTTCAGCTATTTCTACACCATTTAAATTATGTAGTTCAGAGTATCTTTTAAACAAATGGTTAACAAATAATAATTTGTTTACTAGTGTTAATCAATTCACTATTCATAATGAGATAAATTTAGTTTCTACTCTTGGAGAAACCAACTATAATGAGCAAATTACAAAAGGAATTTTAATGCCAATACAATTTCAATTCAAATCATTTTTTGAGAATGACAATAACTTGAATAAAACTTTAACTCATTATCAATACTCGAAGAACAATTCAGATGATACTATTTTGACACATTTCATTCAGGGGGCTTTATGGAAAGAAAAAATATCACATTATCATAATAAAATTGTAATTCCGTACTTTTCATACATAGATGATTTTGAAGTAAACAACCCATTAAGTTCACACTCTTCTTGTCATTCTATTTGTGCCATTTATTATAGTTTTCCGTTAAGTGACCAATCCAAGCTTTCCAATATATTTTTTGCTGCTTTACTAAAGTCAATTGATATAAAAAACTTAGGTAATGATCAATGCCTAAAACAATTAATTAATGAATTAAATAAACTTGAAATTGATGGTATATTTATTAAAACCTCAGAAGGGGAAAAAAAAGTACACTTTATTTTAGGTTTACTTGTTGGTGATAATTTAGGGCTAAATAGTGTTCTAGAATTTAGTAAATCTTTTTCCGCAAACTATTTCTGTCGATTTTGTAAAGAAAATAAATTGGTTACCCAAAAAGCATTCGAAGAAAATGTTTTGTTACTTCGAAATTATGAAAACTATTTAGAAGATATAAATACAAATGATTTTAAATTGACTGGTATTTATGAAGAACCAATTTTTAATCAATTAAATTTTTTTCACGCAACAACAAATTATAGTATCGATATCATGCATGATATTTTTGAAGGTATCTGTCATTATAATATGTGTCACATAATAAAATACTACACCGAAAATGTAAAAATTTTCTCATTGCATACATTAAATTTAAGAAAACAAAATTTTAATTATGGAAGTATTGAAATTGGCAATGCCTCACCACTTATTCAATCAATTCATATTCAGAAATTCCACTTAAAAATGACTGCACGAGAAATGATGACTTTTGTGCATTTCTTTTCATTAATGATTGGTGATTTAGTTCCAAAAGATGATCCAGTATGGGCATTTTTTTAAATTTTCTTAGAAATAATAGACATTTTATTATCAAGTCAAATTAAAGAAAATACTATAAATCATTTAAAAGAACTTATTAAGCATCATAATTTAAATTACGTTTTACTTTTCCAGGATACATTAAAACCAAAACATCATATCCTATTGCATTATCCTTCAATTATTAAAAAATCTGGCCCTCCTAAACATTTTTGGTGCTTTAGATATGAAGCAAAACACAAAGACCTTAAAGTATATGCTCGTAATATAAGTTCTCGAAAGAATATAACATTGTCATTAGCCAAAAAATGTCAATATAAATATGCATATAACATAATGAATTATAAAAATAATAAAAATAATATAGAATTATAGGACAAACATAAAATAACTAGCAAGCATACAACTTTTTTAGAGAGAATTTATGGCTTTTTATTTGATATTAATTTATGTAGCTATTCTCAAATAGATTATAAAGGTACAACATACAAAACCGGATATTTTTTAACAAACTTAATTGATGAAGTGTGCTTATATGAGATTTTAGAAATTGTCATAAATTTTAATAATTTAAATGTTATAATTGTAGTTAATCAGATTGAAATTGATTGCTATTGTCCTCATTTAAAAGCATACAAAGTCAATAAAGATAAAAATACAATTTTAAAAACTGTTTTAAATCCAGAAGACTGCAGTGGACCACCAATAAATATTTCTAAACTTTTAAATGGGGATTTATTTATAAGATTGAAAGAATATTATTAAAAAATTATTTTACTTAAGTGTATAAATATTAAATTATAATATTATATACTCATACAATTAAATAATTTAAGTTAATAGTTAACCATTATTATTATTATTATTTATTTTTTTTTTTTTGAATAATTTTATTTATCTATATTGCGTTGTATCATTATTTATTATATTAAGTATCATAGAAAATGGAATCCTGGATAAATCTTGAAAACAATATGAATGAATCTGAATCCCAACAACCCATCACATACACTGAAATAGGTGTAGAAAGTTTGTTTGTTTCAAATAGTGACAATTTATCACAGGACCAAATACTACATGCATCAAAATCATCAAATAATGAAACAAATATAAATAGTTTGTCATTACCCACCATGTCAAATGATGAAATCTTAAACATGTGGGATATTCTAAAATCTTGGAACCTAGAATGTGTGTATCAAACTTGTATAGGTAAGAATACTTGAATTTATCTAATTTTTTTAAACTAAAAAAAAATTTGTAATTAAAAATGTTGCCAGATAAATAAATTACCATTTACACTTTACAGTCATAGATGATTTATTAAATAATTATTAAGTAAATCAACAACATTTGCTGTAAAATATTTTTTCATTGTGTACCATGCTGTAACCCTAGTTTAAAACAATTATTTAAAAAAAAATTTGAACTGTTGCTAGTTTTAACTCTTTTGATGGTCATAAGTGGTTAACTTGTGTATTATGATACATAAATTGATAATTATAGGTTTATGTAATATACAATTTCTTGAATATTATGTAACAAATAAATATACTTATTAAATGTATATAATATAAATAATCATTTTTATTTTTAGATCAACTTATAGATACAGATGCATTGAAATCTATGAAGAGTAAACATATAGGATTATTATTAACTAACTTTCCACTTGGAATACATATTAAATTTGAAAAACATTTAGAAGAGTATCAAAAAAATCAAGGACAACAACTCGATGTTTCAATATTGAAATCTAAATTAATAACTGAAACTCCAGTCCAAAATTTAACTTCACAAAATACTAAGCCACCAGCAGTTGGATTTGATCTAAATGACATTTTAATCAAAAGTACTCAAGGTTCAATGATAATAGATTATTACTGTAAACAAAAAAAGTTATATGAATCGTCTCGCTCTTTATTGGTGGAAATAATCATAAATGATCTAATTAAAAAAAACAGAACCATGACAATAGATTTAGCCGATAATATATCGAATGCCATTGTCAAATCATTTCCAACAGAAATAAAGGTAAGAACTTTGTAAACCATCAACTAAACTATATAATAAAACTGATTTAAAGTATTACTTTAATAAAGCTTGATAAATTTTACTAATTATTTTATTAATTTATAGGATGTATATTTCTTAAAAGATTTTTCTTGTAAAGCACCAAAGGGAAAAGTTTATGCCAAATATTTCAACACAATGAAAAGACTCAAAGATGTTGGTTTAAAATCTACCAAAAAGATATTTGAGGATAATAGTATTTTAAGTAGATCTCAAGATCAAATGGATTTTTATTTGAACGGTGGGTTATGATTATTGTTTTTACATATAATCATTTAAATAATTGGCATACAAATTTACAATAACTATTAATTAATTGATATAAGTGAATACAAATTTTACTATTTAGTAATATAGAATTTTAAAATATTTAAAACAAAGTGTGTAAGAATCAAAATAATTTAATATTTTGTTTTTAATTGTATTCACTTAAACTAGGTTATCAGAACTGTGGCTACTAGAACATAATATAATAATACTTGTCTTGAAAATAATTTTAAAAAAAATTTTTTTTTTATGTTTACCATACATTCATGTTTTTTATTATGTTATTGTAATTTTTCTAATTATTATTTGCACAGAAAACGAATCTGGATCTGTTGAATTAACTAATATATTAATAAATGATGAAGATTTATCTTGGCCTGAGATAGAAACAATATGGAGGAAAATAACATCTCATCTATTTTTAAAAAATGGGTTCATTATACAAAACCTTTGGGTTACAAATTAGTAAGTTATTGGATATATTATCAATAAATTTACTTGTAAATAAAAAATATTTTTAGGTTGAGATTGACTTTTGCCACATGTATTCTAAGTTCAAAAACTTATCTGTGAAATTTGGAGATAAATTGTCAACTCTATTACAAATTTTTGATGATCGTGTTAAGGATAGTGGAAGTAAAACACTATTACAACAGTTAAAAGAATCCAATAATTTATGTGATAGTAAGTTTTGAAGTCAATTGCAATATAGATTTTGTAACTAACCTAAATTATAAACTTTTTTAGATGGTAAATTCTTGACCATGTTGTATCTACTACATTCATTATTTATACCAACGTCCAAAAAAGTAACCTTGGATGAAAATGGAAAAAAGTCCACAATAAAATTTTCGATTAGAGATTCGCAGAATACTTTTATCTTAGTAGCACCAACTGCAGTTGAATTAGAATTAATAATTAATAAACTAAAAAGCCAATCAAACAGTATACAACCATGTATATTAGTAGTAGGCTCATTATTGTATCCAAAACAAGTGTTAGTTTATTTTGATGATGTTAAATATAAACTATTAACTGTTTTAAAAGCTATTGATGTCTGCTTCAAAATTTTCCATGTGTTCAATTTGGAATACCCTTTAGAATGCAGTAACGTGTGGTTGTTCTTACAAGTTTATTTTTATGAAATATCTACAAAATATGATAAAAGTTGTAGCTTAGTTAGACAGATTTGTTCTGAACTGGATTCACAGTAAATGCATGTAGATACAAGGCAATATTATAGTATCATTTTTTTTTTTAATCATTTTAATTTTTAAACCTATTTATTGTTTTTATATTTATTTATTTAATTTTAACTGCTGTTTTAATAAAACAATATATTTTTCTTAGGTATATTTAGTTCTTAGTAGGTACAAGATAATTTTAGTATCAGTTTTTTTTTAAATAATTTTAATTTTTTAACCTATCTATTGTTTTTATATTTATGTATTATATTTAACTACTGTTTTAATAAAACAATTTTTTTTATATGTGTACAAGAAAATATTTGTATCATTTTTTTAAAATTATTTTAATTTTTAAACCTATTTGTTGTTTTATATCTATGTATTATATTTAACTACTGTTTTAAGAAAACAATTTTTTTTTTATGTATGTACAAGGAAATATTTGTATAATTTTTTTTTATAATTTTAATTTTTAAACCTATTAATTGTTTTACATTTTTTGAACTTATATTTACGAATTATATTGAACTACTGTTTATTAAAACAATTTCTTTTTCATTATCTATGATAACAATAGTTTTAATTCTCAATAATTCCTACGTTTTCCTTGCATTTAAAGTTAAGGTAACAAGCAAATTTGTTGATGTGACTACCTATTTGTAAGTGAATAGGTACTAATATTGGTTTGTAATACCAATAATATCATTTTATTGATGCTAATAAATATTTTATTCATTGTAAAAAAGTAATTAAGAAATTTATTGATTCAACCACAGTTGGTTTGTAATATCAATTAATGGTTTGTTGGCAGTATAAATATCAAAAATCTCTATTTGTAATATTAACAATTATTTTATTGATATTAATAAATATTTTTTAGTTATTAAAAAGTAATTAAGATATTTATTGATCCAACTACAGTTGGTTTGTAACATCAATTAACGGTTTATTGATCAAATAAATATCAAAAATCTCGGTTTGTAATATCAACAATTATTTTATCAATGCTAATAATTTGTTCATAGAAAAAAGTACAAAAGAAATTTATTAATACAACCAAAAATAGTTTGTATTATCAATTAACGGTTTGTTTACCGTATATTAATGAACATTTTATCGATTCAACCTAACTTTTTTTAAATTTCACCAAGATATTTCGTTGGGTGTGAGTGCAGCAGTAAAATTAGTTAATGAATCATATACAATTTAAAAATGAAAAACATGAAAACTCATGGATGGGTACGACATTTGAACAATTCATCGAGATGTAGTAAGAACAAAATATAATAAATTATAATATAATGATTTGTCATACAATATTCTTATGGCTGAGTGTTGCAAATAATAAACAGGACTATTTACAGTAATAATAATATAAATAATTATTAGCTATAAATTATTGTAGGCATGTCTGTGAAATTGGTTCAACAATATTTTTTTGTGATACAAAGGCAGGTACTAATATAATAGAAATCATACATTCACGCTCAAAGTATAAAAAGTGATGTGGAGGTTTTTTTCTTAATAATTATAAAACAAATTATAAGTTATAACCACGGCAATAGATTCGATTCACACGCCAAATTGCAGGGGTAGCAAAAAAAAATACCTATTATTTATCTAGTGATCAAAAGATACCACTAATATAAAGTTATGTAAATATTTGATATATAGGTAATATACCTATATTTTATACGAGCAAGCTTATTAATTTTGAGTTTGATTCGTCCTTGTTATTGATATACGTTAAATTTGAATTTAATTTTAAATTATTCTGTATACGAGATAAGCAAAAAAAACGATTTTATCTAAATACTGTGTGTCAACATTTATTATTTTTAAGGATATCTAATAAGTTATAAAACGAAATATTAAAAATTTAAAACCGAAATTCAAACGAAAAACTGCATCATAGATGATATTGTATGTGTTATATAGTATATGAATGTTATTAACTTATAAATATATATTTTTTCAAGCAAATACAAACGTCCAATTGTGATAAACTTTGTCCGTCGACAAACATCATTCAACACTATATATTGTATAAAGCTGGGGCGGCCAAACAGTCGATCGCAATCGACCGGTCAGTCGATCGCGAATAATTTCATAGTCGATCATGTTAGAATTTATTTTTAGGGCCACCCGCTTTATATATGTTTCTTAATAATTATAGTTATTCAATAATAAAAAAAATGTTCTATGGAAGTCGATCCTCAAAAAATTTAGGTACTAACCTCTCAATTAAATATAATTTCAAATTATCTTATCTTCTCCAATGAAATTAATTGTCAAAGCCATTTATTTTTTATAAGTATCTCAGATAAATTATATTCAAAATGTGTTTTAAATTTTGCAAAAACTATTATAAATGTAACAAGAGAAAAAGCTAGATAAGCATTTTCTATGTCAAGATTATTCGTTAGTTACTGTACAATACATTATAAATAAGCCTGCAAAGAACAAATCAATTCAATTTATGGTAAAAAAGTATATGAATGTTACAGAATTTAGTGATGAGCCAATTCCATCTCATATAGTTGGAATTTATATAGTGAATGATTTACTAATGATTTATGTGATTTATATTTAATACATAAGATGGATTTAAAGTATAAGTGTTTTTTCGTTGAAGTGTCAAATTGTAAGGCAATTGTGTTATCGTTGTGCTACGAAATATTGTAAGTATTGCATTATTTACATTATTACAATTATTTACTTATGTCATTCAAACCATAACATTATATATTATTTTATTTGTGTATAATAGAGTAATATATTTGAATGAGCTATAGCTATACTTAATTGTTTTGACGATTTTTAAATTAACTACCTACTTTTTTAGAGTAATATGGTATGTATATGAGGTATATGTACATCCGATGTATGTTATTTATGTTAAATAAACATATCATACATATGTTATATATAAATATTTTAAGACTTGTTCTGAACATTAATAAGCAGTTTTATTAATGTTTCTCGTCTACTCAGATAAAACATTCAGTTAAATAAAACATAGTTTTAACATAAAATTGACGTTTATTATTTTGTTTTATTTATATAAATATAACATTATTAGCAAGTCAATTATCGCGGAAATTTGAAGTTCATATTATGTAAAGTTTAAGTAATTTATACAATAATTTTTAACGTTTTAAGTAAACTTTAAACGTTTATAAAACATAAGTATTATTACAGCTTTTTGCACAGTGGGAGGTACGCGTTGTTTGATAATATGCAGTGATGATGATTGCTGACAGTCGAAATATATTGATCAAAAGAAACGTAAATGTTGACTTAATATACTCGAGCATTACTTTAAATAAAAAAAACTATACTACGATTATTTTTCATAGATTTACATGGGTATAGAATAACTTGTGTGTTTCACACAAACCGTGATTATTCATCGCTTAAAATATCTATCTACTTTTTATAGATAATATATGTATTCAATTTTCAACGGTCATTTGTTGTCTAAACGCATTACAGAAGATATAATAACTTATTCCGTATTGTTTAGAAATAAATATACGGTCAGATTTTTACTGCAAACTAAAATCTCCCTTTCTTTCTCTCTCTCTTTCTCTTTCTATATATATATATATGCGTACGTAAATAAATAAACCTAATAATATTTAATATTCTTATATTATAAAATATTATGTACAGATAACTACTCCAAGGTATAAATTATTTGGCAATACAATGTTAAACTGATCATTTGAAATCGTTATAAAAACATGTGAAGACAATATAATATATATATATATATATATGTATATAGAAAGAGAGACCTAACCCACGCTTTGTAAGAAATTTTGAAGAATAATGTTAGGGGTTCCTATGTTTTTTTTGTTCGTTTCACGTTCAACTCTGAGAATAATAGATATTACACAGATTAAAATGCTGTACATATATGACGTATATCATAAAAAGGAACTGCGTATCTATTCAAAGACACGTCGTCTTGGTGTTCAGCGCTTAGCAACTGCCTTCACATGTTTCTATAACGATTTCAAACGATCCGTTTAACATTGTACTGATAAATTATTAATATCTTGTAGTATATATCTGTATTCTATAAATAATATTAAATATAAATATCTATGTATAATGTATATATACGTACGCGTTTATATAGGTATATGTGCGGACGATAGCGATTTGTGATATACGAGTACTACATATTATGTTTAAATACATTTGTCATTGTTCTTTGGAATGTCGGATAAGAGCTGTTTACGGGCCGAACACAACCTGTGAGCCGTAGTTTTGACTTTAAAGACACCTGGTGTAGAGCAGTATGTAGCGTTCAAGACTCAAAAGTTAGAAAATTTACAAAATATTGAAAATATCCATACGTTTTTAATTTTTATAGAGTTTACAATATATTTATATAAATATATATAATATACATATATTATATACGTATATAATGTATATTTTACTTATACGGTTATTTACCTATGTGCTACAAGGTACTAACAATTTTGGCGTACAAAGATTAGATTTAGGGGTATGTCAATACGCTAATCGAGAACACAATATAATATATAAACATAGGTACCTATCTACCTCATGAATTAAGTCGATGCTGGTCTAATGGATGGCTGATTTTGCCGCCATAATGAACGGCGCAGCTGATCCGATATAAATGTATTTTAAAAATTTAAATTGTTTTAGATACATATTATGTTTTGTATTTTATCAATGTTGTGTAAGTATTAATATCTATCAACTAATCGTAGTAATAGTATTATATTATAGTTATAGTCTATACTATATATTTTATCTGTATGGTATAAAATAAAATTCGATTGTAGCCTGTAAGACCTGCACAACAGTACCTATATATCACATAGCTGTTCGATCGATAACTGTGCTTTCTTTCTTTCTCACCAAATCTGTTAAAAATATAAATTCTTCTTTATTAAATTGGGTCAAAAAAGGCCCTAATTATGATGGATATATTTATATATAATATATTATTTAATAAGTATGTACTATAGTAGACCATATTATAATAAATTAATAATTAATGCTTATTATAAGTTAGGTACTTTATTTGTATCATGGTTATATAAATGAAATTGTTATTTTAATACGTAAATTATTATAAAATTTTTTTTTAGTTTTAAACGAGTAAAACCAGATGTAGGTATTTTATATACATTATACACACATGCACAGATGGTACTCATTATTATTTTGTATTTGTATTTTGTTTATTATATTATTTATGACATATAGGACAAATACCACCCTTAAAGAAGAAGTCCACACGTTCTATATTGTGTACAAAAACTATAGAGGCCAGATGGTATTCGACAGGAGAATAGGTAGGTATATCCGCCTTTCTGACGCAGTCCGCAGTACATTCATTTTAGTTTATACATTTTACTGTTGTTGTACTCGGAAGGTCTGTATAATAACGGCCGCCAAGATTCTGTCGGTATGCGTTTTGTAGGTATGCGTCGGTGCCTCGGTATGTGCGTTCTATACGATCGCACGACCAAAATTAACACTTACTAAAATATTTTAAGCTCTTTTAACTGGTTTGACGCTTAGATACACAGTTGACACCGTGAGTACCTACCGTAAAACCGTTTCCGAAATGTTTTAATTTATACTGTGATGTAATAATAATAAAAAAAATAGTCGGTAGAGGTAGATACCTAATACTACTAAATAGATTTTAAACGCGATCATAAATAATAATATAATATTATATTATACTATATAATATATTATATTGGCACGCGTATACAATTAATTGAATCATTGAATCGTTTCGAAACGATATTTAAAAAATGCCAGACAGAAAAAAATTATTGTTTTAACTGATCCACAATAAAAATATAAAGAGTAATGGACTATAATACTATATAATATTATACTTTCGGCGTTAACAATAGTTGACTACCTCTTAGTCAGTTAATACGTATAGTTTTTACCGGTGCACGTTAGTCGTTGTATAGGTTGAAATATAAAACGACCGCTCGCCGATCGGTCGGCGGCTTTCCATCCTACGGTTTTTTTTGCATCGGTTCTACCTTTATAGCTTCATTCCCGTTCAGAAACTGCTGACTTTGATAAATTATTTAATGTTTACTCTTTAGTGTTTACTCATTGTATTATTCATAACAATATTCTTATTATATTATAGAACTAACTCGTCGTGCAGACTCATCTGCGACAATGGCATATCGTGCATCTTTCCGATATACTTTAATAGGTATGTAGTTTAGCTTAAATCCTATCACCAGATTACGTAACTCTGTATATGATCTATACGGCTCGTCGTCCGTTGAAGTATAATTACATTATTATGTCTTATCAAATGGGCACAAACACGTTTAGAAACTTTTTTACATTATTAAAATCAATTGCGATTAACTAGCGTAGCCGGAGTGTTTAGACTTTGGTTACGACGTGTGTTCGAGCGTATAAAAGCGTACAACAGGGACGAGCATAAAAATGTCGTACCTAATGTTATTGTTATACATAATATATATTAATGTTAACGCGTCTTATTGCATCCTTAAAATTCATTACTGTATATTATTGTGAACTATTGTGATATAGGGTTTATAATGATTTTACACAAGTCCTTTCAACGTAGGTCCGAACATTTTAAACAACAAATGATGTTGTGTAGTGCAATAATATAAATATAAAATTATATAATATATAATAATAAAAAATATATTTTAAACATGTATATTATATTCCGGTCGTTTCCTCACAGTCCATTAACAAGTATGTATCATCAATAAGTTATAATAAAGTTATAATAAGTTATAAAATAAGTGCTGTATTTACTATATACACTGTCACTGCAGTCTGTTGAAATTGAAATTGGGAATTTTATTTCTTAAAATAAAGATTATTACCTATTACCTATTTATTATTTTTATCACACAATTACCTAATTATAACTAATCTACCAATATGCATTACAGTAATCTCTTGTCAGTGCGGAGTACCTGCAATATATTCGCAGGCCAATACCTACTGCAGTATAATATTATGATGAATTTACGTCGCGAAACCATGTGATTTGTATATATATATATAAATCATATAACATAATCGTACAACGCAATATAATATAGTACATATCGGACAATTGGTGTGAATAATTGAAAAATAAATATTTTTATTTTATTAAAATATCTTCTGGATTACGTGGTATTGTCTTTATATTTTTAACGTGCACGACCGACGTTTATCGACCAGAGACATCCAACGCCGCCGCCGAAATTCCGCAGTGCAGCAGATGTTTGACATGTGCGCATTTCCGTGTTTAGTCGTAGTTTTGGACCGGTGGTTGGATGGGTGGTCACATAGGCTGGCTGAACGATGGGTGAGCGGGACAGTTGGAGAGGAGTGCGACCAATAGAATTGCCGTTCGCCCGGTGATGGGAACCACCAAAAAGCTTAAATTACATAAATTAAAATGTTAAAAATATACTTGTTTATTTATTGATTATAGTGTTTTTTTTAGTAAGCGGCTTACGGGCGCCACTAACAAACGTATAAATTGTGCCAAGCCTCGTACATTTTAAAATTTTAATAAAAGTCTTACACACGCTGGACACGATCTGGTTTCCTAGTCGCATTTAATAAGAATATTTGAGAAAAAAAGATAGAAATCCTCAATAATTTTTAATAAACTAATATTGGTATTATGTTCTGAAATCGTATAGGCACACAGTTAAATTACGGACCCGATCAACTCGTGTAGGTACATATATATTGTTATAATTAAGTGTGTGTGAGTGTGTATTATTATATTGTGAAGGGCATTTCCGGCTACAGTGTATATATATATATACAATGTCGCAAGTAAGTATACAATGTAAAAGATTTATTATGGTGGTTGATTTATATATGTATTATTCTATTTTACAATATTACTTACGTCTGTACATCTGCCAAAACGCAGGTATTTATATTATGCATAATATTTTTGACTCGTATAATATACCTATCTATATAGGTACATATAATGTGCATTGAGATTTTTATGGCCTTCAAAATTTCGTTTTTCGTTATAAATCGGTTTGTTATATTTATTGCATGCGACGTAAGTTTTTTTTTTTTTTTTATTAAAATATAATTACAATCTATACAACAAATTAGTACAATAAGTAATTTAGATATAGTATTTTGCATATCGAGAATAACATATGGGGGAGGGCACTCAGTTACTCAGTTAGCGACGTTAGTAGGAAGCGTATAATATATACATATATAAAGCACAATAAGATTAGAAGCTATTGGCTTATAGTTTATACTGTAATAAGCCATAAACCTATAATGTATTCATTATTATAATAACTTTATCATGATTTACAACAATTTCAACGCATATCATTTATCGATATTAAATTATAACGTTATTATCATATTCACTAGTTAATACCAGAGATATAATATAAGAATATATATATTTATAATATATTCTTATACTACCTATTGTTAATTGATTATTATACGATACTAATAGTGATAAATGATTGGGTATCACAAACATATTGTGCTTGTCTGTTGATTTGATTACACTTCTTCATAATTTTTATACAACGATTAAAACTTAAAACTTAAAAGTTAAGCTAATTTCATATACGTATCTAATTTTTTTAATCAAGGTGATATACTTAGGTCATCGTTGTTAGTGAGTTTAATTTTTTTCCATCAGGTTGTTATTGTCTGGAAACGCTTGCATTCGTTATAAAAATGAAATCAGCAAATGTAATGTCAATAATTTGGTACATTTATCTATTTACACCCAAAAGGTACTTAATATTATATTTAAATTAAAACTGTTAAGGATATTATGATCCATTTTCTTCAATCAGATTGAGAAAAAGTTTATTGAAATGTATGGTTATTAATAAGAATTAAGAAAAATGTTTAATTACTTTTAAAGTTATTGTACATTTGTACCTTTCTAAGACTTAAAATTTGAAATTAACTTTTTCATCACAATTCAATATGTATTCTTCATTTATTTATTTTTTACTTAGCTTATTAATTTAAATTAAAACTGTCATAGGATACGATCCATTTTCTTCAATTATTTTAAAACAAAAGTTTATTGCAGTATAGGTAATATGTACCTATGTTAAACGTTAAGTTAGAATAAAGCAAAATGTTTAATTAGTCAAAAATTCATTGTACATTTTGTATTTATTATTTTTATTTTAATGAAAAGTGGTAAAATTCAGCAAATTTCAGCACCTAAAAATTTAGATTTGCCAATATATTTAACATTATTTTACTTGATTACTAACTCATGAGCAATAAATTCATTGAATTTAAAAATTTTTAGAACAAAAGTACAAAAAAAAATATTAACCAATGTATGTTATTTTTATTTTCATTAACAGAAAATGGGTTATGTAAAAATCTGATACGGCTCGGGGCGATCGCCCCCTCTAGCCCCCGTAAATATACGTTACTACTTACTGGGCTATAGGAAAAAAGAGCCATGTACCAACTAAATACATAACACTTTCTTTTTTTAATTTTACGTTGTACCCACCTACCTTTATTTCAATATAAATATGTAACACTTTTTTTGAAATAGGTATCCATGTGGCATATGTAGTCTTAATCGTTTAAAAACTTTATGTGTAGAAATTAAAAATAATGAGATAAGCATATTAGATTTTCTAATGGCAGTTAGCAACAACATTAGAAAACAATGGTATTAAGTTATTATAACAATTATATTGTATACCTATATTTTCTTAATTATTTAAAATTGTTTACCACCATTAAACATTTTTAAATCATATATTCAAATGACAAATAGCAATTATTTTATTTTATTTTTTAAATCAAAATTAATATAAATTCATTATCAAAGTCAAAAATTGTTTACTAGCATGTTTGATGATTATCTCGTATTTTCAAACGCGTCTAATTGAAACCTATAGGTATCACTCGGAATAACGCGTCTGGACAACCGTATCAATGTAGGTAATTATAATAGGATACGCATTTAAAACAGTAAAATTTCGTTTAGTGTGAAAAACAGGAATCCATTTCGACATATCGCGCTTACTCTAAAATATTATTTGCTATAGTATAATAATATATAAATATTATAGTGCACGCGTGTTAAAAATTGTATTTATATCTAATATATATATTATATTATATAATATATGTATATATTTTAATATATTTTTGTTATTATATTTAATTACCTATACAGGCAATAATAAATAAAAGGTTGATATTATAAAATTGTATTCATATTTTGAATATGTGTATACCTAAAGATGTAAGAAAAATGTTTGTGGAGAGTACATATTATTAAAATATACACAGATAAGAAATAAGTACGTATCAATATGTTGAAAAATTAAAAAATATTTATATTCAACAAATTATTGTTTGCATTATCGCAGTGTTTGTAGTTTGCGTGGAGAAAAGTGAGCTTTTGCGGTGCGTCATTTGTGAAATGTCCATAAAAGGCAAAACAACATTTTAACAACCTCTTCTTTAAGACATTTACATAACCATTCTATCTATAACTGATACCTATTTTTATTTAATACGTGTTATATTAAATATTATATTTCTATAATTTGTAAAAAATAAACAATAATTGATTTAAAGTAATTCTAATTTTTAAACAATATCTATTCAATACACACATTTTATATAAAGTAAAAGTAATTTTCTTTACAGATAAAAAGTAAACGAATCTGTCTAATAAAATAATATATATACCTATATGGCATGGCGTGGCGCAGTGGAAACATAACTGAGAACATCCGCTGCTGATTATAAGTTACAATTATTAACAATATTTTATACGATACATTACTATAATAATAATTATTAACGTAATAGATAAGTAATTTTTTTTTTTTAGTTAGTTTGAATGAGACTACACCCCATCATAAATTGTCAAACTTGCTTTCGTGACTCTTGTACATTAATAGGACACTCACATTTTTGAATTCACTGTATTTATATACAATAAACTCCTGACACAATATTGTTAATTTTAGATAGGAATATGAAATTCATGGCGATCGTGAGCTTACGACCATCTCTGTAAATTGTAGCGAAGATTTACAATGATGGATGTACTTAGAACTTTTTGCTTTTTATTTTTGTTTTTAAAACATACAAAACATACTTATAAACGAACGGCAATTTCATTGTTTTTATTAAATCAAAAGAAATTTAAAATTTGATGGTTTTCTGTAATAAGAAGTCTCATTTTCATATATATTTTGCATAATGCAATTTTATTGTTTTGTATATTATATTTTTATTCTAATGTTACTATAGTTACAAATATATGAGATGAAAACTGAGTTCTTAATTAGCCAAATGAAAATAAAAATTTACTTTTTCTTATCATGATATCATTTAAATATAATTAAGTACATTTTATTGTTTCATAGTTTAGTATTTAAAGAATAGTTTTCTTATATAAATACGCATGACGCCTGTTAACTCTCGAATCGTATTGTCGTGCGCTATCGCAACTATAGCATTATATTTTTTGTATTAGCTGGTAAGATATTGGTACCTATACGTTTAATAATTTCTGTGTCACAATGTAATTAGTGCATCAAAAGTTGTGCCGAGCACAACAAGAAACTCTACAACTATTTAAAAGTATAATAAAGTATTAAAGTCATATAGACTACTTAAGGCTTAATATTTTTATGTGAAGGTTTATTCCTAACGTTAAGACTACGGAATTTTTCCATAAAAAGTTTAATATATAAATGACTCTGAGCAACGACCTAACATTTTAAATGGACATTAATCGTGTATTATTACGTATTATCTAAATAAAAGGATTAAAGAACTATGCATATAAATATTCATTATTCACTTCATTGTAGGTACCGATTATTGTTAATATAATATATATTAACAATCAACACTTAAGCAAATGTATACATAATACATAAGTATACATATTATAATGTAAAATGTATTTACTGAAGGATGATTTTTAAGACTTTGAATTTTTGACTATTATCTATAATTCTATTAGTATAATTTACTATAATCAATAGGTAGTTGATAAATGTAGAAAGTTTAATTAAAAAAAGATTCGTATTGATATGAAAAAAAACTATTTATTATGTGAAAAAAAATGATAATGATTATTTAAAAATTGATTATAAAATGAAAAAATTCAAATTATACTAAAAATATGTGAAAAAAAGAAATATTTATAATTTGTGCTATTGTTAATTTTAGGTGAAAGACGTTCATTCTTGTGCGATTTGAATGAGGTTCCTGTAAAAAAAAAAAGACAACGTTTGTGGTGAAAAGTAAAAATGATTGTTTAAAATGTTTGTAAAAAATCTCGGTTGTTGAATGAAAATTTAAAATATTGTACTTAAAATGTATGTGAGTATGTAATTTGATAATAAAAAAATATGTTAATTTACCATAATGATTAAATATAATATTAAGGAATTATAGGCAGAGTTGTCGCCAATTATAGTGCAAATAGAAACTGCAGTATTCTTTTAACTATTAAAATATATTGTTAACCAATAATTTACGGGAAAATTTTCAAATTTCATACTAACCATTAATATCGGTGTGCCAGCCAGTGAGAATAGGTATCATTGAAGGCTAGCTGCCTCTTCGTCGTTACTTTTAGATTTGTTGTCGTCCTTATCCGCAGATCTACTTTCTCTAAATATTAGACTACCAGGCCTAGGTGTATGCCGAACAATATCTAGTAGAGAACTTAAAACTTCTTTAAGAATTGCCTGACCACGACCGCGTTCGTTCTTAATATCTCTTTTTTGTGGCAAAAGTCTATTATCTTTGTGAATAGGGTCTGCAGGGTCTCCCTCTTTTGGAGGGTGTTCAAAGTCCCAGTCTCTAAATTTTTCTGTTGTTGTTGTTGTATCCGATCCACCATGACCACATCTCTTTTTTCGAAAATTTGTGTTGCCTTCTGCACCATCTGAAATATTAGGTATAATATACAACACGCTTATGCAGTAACCATAACAATAAAAATATAAACAATTAAGTGTGTATTTACCTATAAAATATAATGTATAAAAATAATAGAACAACAACAATATTGGTAATAGTAAAATATATAGTTATAAGTAGAGCACGGACTTATATGCACTAAAAAGTGTCAAAATATTCCATATAATATGCAGTAAAAATCATTAAAATATGCAACAAATATACATGTATAAATTAGAAAACGTCTGAATAAATACATAAATATTACTGTTTAAAAATAAAATAAAATATACTACTCAAAATATGCTTTATTCTTTTTTGTTAAAATTAATTATTAAATGATATTCAAGTTTTTCTTTAGTAAAACTATGCCGTCTATCTGTTAATAAATGCTTGTATATCGAAATTGATCGTTCACAATCAACTGAAGTTATTGAGGCAAATTTAAAAGAGCTTAAAATAATTAGGTCTTGATAGTTATTAGAACTATATATAACAACTATAATAGGTATCATAAAATGAAATGTATTGCATCGATAACGACAGTATAACGATTAGATTACATCAGATGAACAAATTCCTTTTATACGATTGCATTACCTCAACTATTCCTAATGTATATAAAATATTTTACATATAATACGTATTTTAAATTAAAATTAAACAGCAGTATCGCTAATTCCACGTTCTAACGGCCAAATTTTTTTCGCGACAGCGCATTTATTGAAATATGCAACAAATATGCAAAAATATGCAAAATAAAAATTTAACAGTGAATTACAATTAGTGTGATTATTAACAAAATTATAAAAAGTAAAAAGGAAAAAATATGCAAAAACATACAAATCCGGGCTCTAGTTATAATAGTATTGGTTCTATTATTAGCATATGTTGCCTTAAGACTTTCTTTGGGGCGGCCGTGGCCGGAAAACATTGAATAATGTTTTATTTACAACTTCAATTATGTAATATTATTGGACATAAAAAAAAACATTTTAAAAATATCATCAGTTTTATACCTATAGATTCAGTCGTCGGTTCAGAGTAGGTTAGGTTAAGTTATTTTTAAAAGGTGGCGTTCAAAACTTATTATTTTTAATCAAGTTCACAAAATCATAAAAATAAAATTTTTATACAGAGATTGCTATAAAAACACAAATCTCATTTCGTCTGCAGATAAGACACGATTATACAGATTTTATTTCCCAAATATTAGTACCTACTTACTAAGTTAACAATATGTAATGTGATCGCTTTTCTTTTTGACTTCACGTA
>VYZN01001615.1:39531-139137 GCA_009761285.1 Aphis glycines
CCTGAAGAATTGCTATAAAGTCATTATCTATCACCTAATTAATTTTGGAGTTTGCTGATTGCAATACAATTATAAAGGTAAAGAAAAGTATGTTTCGATTTATAATTATTCTTATTATATTTCATATAGAGAGATGACTTAAAGCATTACGCTCAATAAGATGTTTCGATTTTAATTTTTAAAACAAATTTGAAATTTCATGTAAATGTACTATGCGTTGACTATCGTACTTTATTCATATTCTTTATCAATTAATTTGAGTATAAATTATAAATAAATAAATACATATAGAAGTGGAATTTGTGATCCATAATTGTTTATGTTTTAGTAAAATTTATTTATACCATTTTTATTGTATTATGATTTTGAAAAATGCATCCACATTCCACATACTAAGTATAATATAATATAATATTTAATACACTCAACCTACATCTTTTATTAAGTATATATTAATATAAATTTTTTTTTATTGTATGCGGCATATGAGCACCACCAACAAACGTATAAATTGTGGAGATCTTAAAATTATAATAGAACTCTTACACACGCTGGACGCGACCTGTTCGCATTTAATAAGAAAATTATGTTAGGCTATTTGGTATAATACCTATTATATAATATTGTTTTGAGTAAAAAAATAGAAATATTCAATAATTTTCAATAAATAAAATTAAATACTTAATACTTAACGTATTATAATTGTTGAGCTAGATTCAAAATAAAAAGCTAAAAAAAAAAAAAAATTTAATACAATTTTCTTTGAAACCGAATAGACACACGCGGTTGAATTACGAACCTGACTAACTCGTGTACATATATTAGGTATATAGGTGCATGCGTGTGTGTATGTGTGTGTGCAGCTTCTTGCAGTGTACATATATACTAAGTAAACATACAATAATATCTATATTATAGTGGTTGATATATATATGTGTTATATTATTTTACAATATGTACCTATACTGATCAGCAGCCAAAAGGTATTATAATTATGTATAATATTGTTGACTCGTAGAATATACACAATACACATATTATATGTGCAATGAGAATTTTATGGGCTTTGACATTTAATTTTTTGATTTAAATCGAAATATGGTCTGCTATATTTACTGCATGCTGCGACAATTAGCAACTTAAACTGTGCGCACTGTAAGCCACAATGCATTTACCATCATAATACATCTCAACACAATACGTAATCACCAGTTATTTTTCGTAACTTATTGATGATACATACTTGTTACTGGACTGTGAGGAAACGACCGGAATATAATATACATGTTTAAAATATATTTTTTATTATTATATATTATATAATTTTATATTTATATTATTGCACTACACAACATCATTTGTTGTTTAAAATGTTCGGACCTACGTTGAAAGGACTTGTGTAAAATCATTATAAACCCTATATCACAATAGTTCACAATAATATACAGTAATGAATTTTAAGGATGCAATAAGACGCGTTAACATTAATATATATTATGTATAACAATAACATTAGGTACGACATTTTTATGCTCGTCCCTGTTGTACGCTTTTATACGCTCGAACACACGTCGTAACCAAAGTCTAAACACTCCGGCTACGCTACTTAATCGCAATTGATTTTAATAATGTAAAAAAGTATCTAAACGTGTTTGTGTCCATTTGATAAGACATAATAATGTAATTATACTTCAACGGACGACGAACCGTATAGATCATATACAGAGTTACGTAATCTGGTGATAGGATTTAAGCTAAACTACACACCTATTAAAGTATATCGGAAAGATGCACGATATGCCATTGTCGCAGATGAGTCTGCACTACGAGTTAGTTCTATAATATAATAAGAATATTGTTATGAATAATACAATGAGTAAACACTAAAAAGTAAACATTAAATAATTTATCAAAGTCAGCAGTTACTGAACGGGAATGAAGCTATAAAGGCAGAACCGCTGCAAAAGAAACCGTAGGATGGAAAGCCGCCGACCGATCGGCGAGCGGTCGTTTTATATTTCAACCTATACAACGACTAACGTGCACCGGTAAAAACTATACGTATTAAATGACTAATAGGTAGTCAACTATTGTTAACGCCGAAAGTATAATATTATATAGTATTATAGTCCATTACTCTTTATACTTTTATTGTGGATCAGTTAAAACAATACATTTTTTTTGTCTGGTATTTTTTAAATATCGTTTCGAAACGATTCAATGGTTCAATTAATTGTATACGCGTGCCAATATAATATATTATATAGTATAATATTATATTATATTATTATTTATGACCGCGTTTAAAATCTATTTAGTAGTATTAGGTATTAGGTAGGTTTTTTATTATTATTATATCATAGTATAAATTAAAACATTTCGGAAACGGTTTTACGGTAGGTACTCACAGTGTCAACTGTATATCTAAGCGTCAAACCAGTTAAAAGAGCTTAAAATATTTTAGTAAGTGTTAATTTTGGTTGTGCGATCGTATAGAACGCACATACCGAGGCACCAACGCATACCTACAAAACGCATACCGACAGAATCTTGGCGGCCGTTATTATACAGACCTTCCGAGTACAACAACAGTAATGTGTATAAACTAAAATGAATGTACTAATGTACGCGTACGGCGTCAGAAAAGCGGATATACCGACCTATTCAGCTATAGGCCTATAGTTGCATCCCCTGTCGAATACCACCTGGCCTCTGTAGTTTTTGTACACAATATAGAACGTGTGGATTTCTTCTTTGTGGGTGGTATTGTCCTATGGTATTTTAGATATTATTATGCGGTTGATGTTTTAGAAAGTGTCATTCGAATCGGAAAATTTATTAAGGTAAATAAAAAAAATGTATAATATAATAGAAAAGGATCTAGGAACTGATCCGGTCTCATTTCATGAGTTGAGCTTTTAATTGTTGTTACTTGCTGATATATAATATTATATATATCAGGGACGTATTTAGAAATGTCTCATATAATAAAAAAATACGTCGCTGTATAGTGTATATATATTTATGACAATAATATTATATAATATTAATAAAGTTCGCAAATTTCAGCTCATGGATCGACGCGCTGTATACATCATACACGCACCCACGATAATAGTAAAATGTAATAATACGTATATAATAATATAATTGTATTTCAACCTGGAAATTTCACGAGACGCTATGCCATAATACGTATTACGTATCTTATCGTTTACATTTTCGACAATAAGCTGTGTACCTATATTTAGTGTCTGTTTTCCAAACTTCGAAATATAAATCTAAAATACATCATTATTGTCTTCATCGCCGTTAACGTTGTTCGGTTTTCGTGTTATAGTGAAGTGCAGTTTATAAATTTATTAAAATTTAATAATATGGAAATAACGAGTTCAAACAAAGGTGGTTTAAAAGCCTTATTTAGTGACATATGTATACTATTAAATATAAAGGTACTAAAAAAATATCATAGCGCTGTGTAAAATCAAATGTATTAAAATGTCCAGGGATTTTACAATCTGAATTGGATTATTCTGAACCGCACGTAATAAAAACACATTTAATGACATGTACCAAAAATACAGAGAAAATTAATGTAACAAAATATGTGAATGAAATGATTCAACTTGCTGTGCATAGTGAAAAGAGCCGGGACAAATATTTTCCGAAGTGGTAGCAAAAGTGGACCATAACACAAAAGCTCTGATGCCAGCCGAAGACACTGTAAAAAGAAGATTAAGAAGACAAAAATCTAAAAGTAATCCAATAAATCGTAATTGTCTCAGTGAGTTAGTGTTATAGAGGATGAATGGTGTTATTTGGGTGACAAGTCAACACGCTTTTTGTTACACGATAACGGGACTGACAAAACTGAACGGATAATTATTTTTGCAACAGATAATGGTTTGAAATATTTAACTGAAGCTTCAACCTGGAATATGGATGGAAATTTTTCAATGACTCCAGTAATATTTCATCAATTGTATGTCATTCGCTAGTATAATTTAAATAAATGGTTAAGTGATAATAACATGTTCCATCAAGTTCAACAATTTACTATAAACGAAGAAATTAACTTCGTATCTGTTTCTGGTGAAACAGTTTATAATGATAATAATATTAAAGGAATCGTTTTACCTTTATAATTTCAATTTAAAGCTTTTTTTGAAAGTGATGATAATTTAAATAAAACTTTAACACATTATTCAGATTTAATGAATGTCAAAGATGCATCAATAAAAAATGTTGTGCAAGGTAGCTTATGGAAAGAAAAAATTTCCCAGTACCAAAACAAGATAGTAGTGCCATATTTCATGTATATTGATGATTTTGAATTGAATAACCCTTTAGGTTCTCATACATCATTTCATTCCCTTTCTGCAATTTATTATAGCTTTCCTTTAAGCGATCAATCAAAACTTTCTAATATACACTTAGCAGCATTGATAAAAACAGTTGATATGAAAGATTTTGGTAATGATTTATGCCTTAAAACGTTAATACAAGAGTTAAATATTTTAGAAACAAATGGTATTTATATTAATACAAAAGATGGCTTCAAAGAAGTACATTTTATTCTAGGTTTATTTCTTGGAGACAATTTAGCTTTAAATAGTGTTAGTGAATTTAGTAAATCTTTTTCAGCAAATTTCTTTTGCAGATTTTGTAAAGCAAATAAATCTAAAACTCACAAATTATGCGAGGAAGATAGTACATTACTTCGTAACCATACAAACTATTTAGAAGATATAGATAGAAATGATTTTAAAGAAACAGGAATTTATAAAAATTCTATATTAAACAATATTGCATCTTTCCATGTAGTAAAAAACTATTGCATAGATATAATGCATGACATTTTTGAGGGGATTTGCCATTACAATATGTGTCATATTATAAACTACTATATAGGAGTAGTAAACTTTTTTACATTAGATGTTCTAAATTTTAGAAAGCAACATTTTAATTATGGCTCCATTGAATTTGGTAATATTTCTCCACCTATTAAAATGTCTCACCTTAAAAAGCTTCATTTAAAAATGTCAGCTCGAGAGATGATGACTTTTGTGTATTATTTTAGTTTAATGGTAGGAGGCTTAGTACCTGAAGACGATGAAGTATGGAAATTTTTTTGAAAATAATAGAAATTACTCTCTGGTCAGTTTACACAAAGTTTAGTTTTTCATTTAAAAAAGTTAATTAAGCAACATAACTCAGACTATATTATATTATTTCAGGACACTTTGAAACCTAAACACCACCTTTTAATTCATTATCCTATGATAATTTTAAAGTCTGGTGCTCCTAAGTATTTTTGGTGCTTTAAATATGAAGCTAAACATAAGGAAATGAAAATATATGCACATGCAGTAACTTCTAGAAAACATATTTCCCTAACATTGGCTAAAAAATTTCAGTATAAAATTATAAGCAATATATTATTAAATTCCTTTGGTAAAATTGAGTATGAAGTTAAATCAAAACATAAAATCAATAGTAGTAATAATGAATTAATTCAAAGAAATTTAGGTTTGTCATTAGATGAATTTAATTGTTACTCCCAAGTTAAATTAAAAGGCACAACTTACAAAATAGGTTATTTATTAACCAAGTTTGTGGATGAACTTTATTTATTTGAAATTTTAGATATTTTGTTAATTAAAAAAAACTGTAGCATTAAATTTATTGTCAGTCAGATTCAAGTACATAGCTTCAATTCTCATTTAAGAGCTTATCAGATTGATAAAAATGATATTAATATTAAAAATGTTTTGAGTCCAGAGGACTGTAGTGGACCACCAATTAATATAAATATAATGCATAATAGCAATTCAATGATTCGATTAAATGAATATTATTAATCTATAATTTAATTATGTTTATTAATAAATCATTTTGTTAATATTAAAAAATATATATATTACATTCTTATTGATAATACTGTATAGTTGTATAGTGTATGTAACTAATTATTCTTATATTTTTTTTTTCTACAAAATAAGTAACTACTGTATAGTTTTAAAATTCATACTTAAAACTAACTATTGTATAAATATTTAATATTAATAGCTAAATTAAATTTGTAATATAAGTTATAGAAATTATTCAAAAATGGATAGCAACAGTTTTAATTTAATAAAAAATGATTTATTTAACATGGACGAAGAATCATTAATAAGGCAAATATCATTTACTGATTTATAAGCAATCGATTATAATAGTACATTTATTCCCTCAAAAAACAACTTATATAACAACAGTAATACACCTGCAATCACAATATCAAATAACGATGAAGATGCTCAATTAAAACAAATTTTAACAGAATGGAAATTAGAAACTGTGTACTAAACATGTTTAGGTAAGCATAACTTGTAACAATTATTTTGTGAAAATTTACTCAATTTAATTCATTAAAAACATGAAATATTTAAAATAGGTACTTATATAAAATTATAAAAATTAACTACACATTTGATATTTTCTTTTAGATTCTGAACGAAGTGATGAATGTATTGATTTTACAAGGATGTGTGTTTTTTTTTTTTTGTTTTTTTTTTGTGTCTGTGTACAGCATAACTAGTCGAAATAGTGCTCCAATTTCAAACTATGGGGGTGGTTTCTTCCGATGTAAAAGTGAATATCCTTGGTGCATTATAGAGGTAAAAAGTTAACATTTACCAACAGTTTTCAAAAAAATCGAGAAAAACAAAAAAAAAAATGACGGAAAACCGGCAATTTTTACGCAAAACCAGTTTTCGACCAAATCGATTTTTTTTTTTATGGTTGTAATTCAAAAAATAATCACTGAAAATACTTGGAATTTTCACCAAATGTTAATGTCAGTGGTATCTGTATATAGTTAAATTTTCAAAAAATGTTGACTTTTTTGAGTTATTTATAGACCACTGAAATTTTCGATTTTTTTGAGAAATTTTTTTTAAGTGTCGATAAAAAATTTTTGGATGACCAAAAAGTTTTGAAAATGTAATACAAGGTTCCTTATGAGTTGTTTTTATTGTAGCTAAAAAAAATTAAAAATCGTTAGTCAAAATTTTTTTTTATAAGCGTTTATAGTTCAAATTTTTACGAAATCTGTCGAAAATGCAAAAATTTGCAAGTAATTTTGAAGTTTAAAAATCATAAAATTTTTTTCTTTTATAACAAAGTTTTGAAAATTTGGTACAAGGTTCTCCATAAATTTTTCTTCAAATATCTGTAAAAAAAACTCTACCGGATTCAGACAAAAAATTTTTATGAGTGTTTGAAATTTAAATTTTTACAAAACCGCGTTAAATAACGGTTTAGCCTCAAACGATTTTTGATATTTGTTATTATTCAAAAAGTATAAGTCGTAGATACTTGACAATTTTACCAGTTATTTAGATTGGCATTTTCTTTACATGATTTAGTTTTCAAAATATTTTGAGATTTTTGAGCTATTTATAGACAACTGAAATTTTCAATTTTTCTGAAAAATTTTTTTTGAAGTGTCGATAAAATTTTTTTGGCCCAATAAAAATACTTGTAAATTTTTTACAAAGTTTCTCATATGTTATTCTTATAGTGATTAAAAAATTATAAGAATACATAGGCACAATTTTTTTTTATTAGCATTTGAAGTTCAAATTTTGACAAAAATTCGTCAAAATCATGAATATTTGCAAATTATTTTGTAGTTCAAAATTCATAAAATTGTTTGTATTTATATCTAACGTTAAAAAATTCAACACTAAGTTTTCCATAAGTTTTGCTTCAAAAAGCTATAGAAAAAATTTTAAGCGTCATTATAGGTCCACCCCACCCCCTAATGTACAGCAGAGCGGTACCCACTTGCCGACTTTTTTTATAAGTGTTCTTTTATATACATTTATATTTTATTATCTTATATTTCTATCGTACTTAATACAACTTTGAATTTTTGAATATAAATTTTGTAAATGCATATTTGTTGCATATAATAATGATATTACTGCATACTTTGATACTTTTTAGTGCATATTAATCCGAGTTCTACTTATGTGTATTATTTATATTTTGTATTATTTCATTATCCATTTGTATATTATATAACATAATATAATTTAAGACTTAAAATCTTCAGTGCAAAATAATTAATACATTTTATTTGTTATATGTAATAAGCAGACGCTTTTAAATATACCGTTCAGGATCACAAAAATTAATTTTCGCGTTCTGCTTCGTTGAAAGTTTGATGTTTTAAAAGTAATATTTGGACATTTTATACAATTAAAAAAAAGGCGAATTGCGCTTATCAGTTATTGCCTATTGCCAATTGGTAATAAAGTTTTTTTAATCGTTAATACCTATCTACTAATCGTAGTAGTAGTATTATATTATAGCTACCTATATAGTTTATACTATATATTTTATCTGCATGGTATAAAATACTATTCTATCGTAGCCTGTAGGACCTGCACAACAATATATATCACATAGCTGTTTGATCGACCACTGTACTTTCTTTCTTTATCTCTAAATCTGTTAAAAATATGAATTCTTCTTTATTAAATTGGGTCAAAAAAGGCTCTGATTGAGATGGGTATATATATTATTTAATAAGTATAAATTATTGTAGACCATATGATAATAAATTAATAATTAATGCTTTTAGGTTTGGTACTTTATTTATATCATGGTTATATAAATGAAATTGTTATTTAATATTTCTATATGAACACATAATAATGCTAGGCCATTTAAATGGTTTTCTCAAATAGCGTTTCGTAAAAATGTTTTCATCCGTTTTAGCGTTGAGAATGTTCTCTCGGGCGTTCCAGTTGAAACTAGTAATGTAGCAAAAACTTGTAATAAAAAGCATATACACGGAAACAAATAAGAATTACAATTGTTTAATGTTTCAACGACTGAACTAGGATGATCGTTTTGAGAATGTAAGATCCATTTCCTATTCCATAGTTTAATTTCCGTGGGTAATAAATCAATATCTATATAGTCAAAATATAAATTAAAATCAGCTGTAGCTGATATTGCAGTTTTATGGCACATTTTTGATATTAATAAATATTATAAAGAAGACAAAACTGTTTTGTGTTTTGAAAATCTACCTATCTTTTAGTTGTTGAATAAAATCGTCATAAAAAGAATAGCAATAGCTATATGGAAATATATTCTTCTGGAGAGTTAACGTTAACGTTAGTTCTATTTTTTTGACGTTCAACTATAATATAGTCTTGGAATTTGTATCTGATTATTTCTGTCTATCAACTTTAACATATTTTTGGTTTTTCAAATATTTCTTTAAATATTTGGTTTGTATTGATTCACCTTCAACTTCGTTAAAAACAGTTAAGAAAAATATCACTGCTTCACTATAACCTAACATGTTCCAGATTTTAATGATCTACATAAAAGTAATGTTAATGAAAATAGTGTGTTAACTATTGCTAAACAAATAACAAATTCACTAGTTGTTATGTCCAGGGGCAGCATATATGCTGCCTCTGCTGCCTCCATGCGCGCGCCTATAATTTATAGATAAGTATTTTTTTCTGCGTGTATATTTTCATTTATCGTTAAGAGTCTTAACGTAGTGTACACATACACAAACAAATAATAAATAAATAAATAAAGAAGAACACACATCATTATAAAATCAATACATTCATCGTCTCGCTCAGAATCTAAAAACCATATTATTCAAAAAAGTTTAATAGTCAATAGACTCAATAAACTTATAACTACATATTTTACTATTACCAATATTATTATTGTCTTATTATTTTTAAACATAAATTTTACATTTAATTTTATTAATTCACATTTAATTGTTTACATTTTGATTGTTATGTCTACTGCATAAGTGTACTGTATATTATAGATACCTAATATTTCAGGTGGTGAAAACAATACAAAACCATTTCATCTTGAAATTGAACTGGATCGTTGGATGGAACAGGAAGATATGGAGAATAAAAAATATGATATGGATTTAATGACATTTTTCAAAAATACATTTGCTTTAAAAAAGAAAGCTATTTTTGAAAAGCTTAAAAACCGCTCACCTCTAAAGGAATTACATAAATTCCTATTAAATATTGATAATATTCGTCAAAAAAGATATATTCAAAACGAAGGCAATCACGTGGACAGCCACATAAAACAACGACAAAAAAGAACTTTTAGATCATCGGCGAAAATAACAACAACAACAGAACGTTTTGGGGATTGGAGAAACCCTCCCAAAGATGGAGACACTCTTACTATGTACGAGTGACTTTCTTATAGATACATTTGAGTATTTGATACAGACGAGACGTATAAATAATAATACTTATCAGATAACAATATGTTATTGTTACAGTAAAATATTATAAAGATAAATAAAAAAAAAAAAACATTTTAAATAATTTGTTTTTATGTACTATGTAGTTGTATTGTAATATCTGTTAATGTATTTTGATCAATAATAATAATTAATTTTCTTCAATAATAATAATAATGAATTATGCAAGGAAAAATATAATTATATATTAATGTTCCCAATCATGTAAACATATACCTACCTATACTGCATTGCTGTAGTGTAGACGGTACAACGTCATATACGGCGTATATTTTATTATTTATATGCTTTGTACTATCGTAGTTATCATATTTTATTTATTAATAGTTATATTAATTTTAATTATAAAAATTATCTGTATGACAAATAAATTCGTATTCATTTTACAATTCATTTAAGTGTAATTATTTTAATCTGGAAACTATTATTTACGTGACACACAATTTCAAGACAAATAACACATAATTGGTTATGAACGCATCATGGAGAAATTTCAAGCTAAACTACTTTATTCCATAATTAGGTATATTAAAATAAAATAAAATTATATTATAATTTTAAAACTTAAAATATGTAAATTTATACCTCGCGCAGTGCAAATAACGACACGGTTTGTGCACGACATGCGGGAGTTTAATAATACAGTATCTAATATTTTAATTTCTGATACTTAAACAAAATAATGTTATATTTAGTACTAAAATTATTTTAATAATTTGTGTAATAATTCGCTCATAATTGTATGGGTAATAAATTGTTATTTTAAAAGCGCAAAGCAAACAATTCTTTGTAAATGATTATTAAATGTTTTAGTATACGCCAATTACATTTCGACGTACCTATACAAATAAAACAAAATACACACAATATTAGGTATGTTAATTTATAGTAATTCTATTATGTTTAACATTTTTAATAGCTAAATAGATACAGGCATTGATTAAATATTGTATTTAATCAATGATATAGATACCTAGGGCAATCCCCCCTCGAGAATTTTTAGACCAGGAAAAATTTTATATAACTAATTGGTATAAGGTATTTCATTAAAAACAAAAATTCTGTTTGTGTGAGTAGTTGGGTAAACTCTTTTTAAATTCGCCCCCTCCTCGACACGAACTCTCAAATACGCCACTGCTGATTACTTAAAATAACAATTAAAGTTGCTGCGCTTTCCGGGATTTGAATTTTTTTTTGTTAATAATAGATAATAAATTGAAAGGTTCTACTCCATTTTCATTACTTTTTGAGTAAATGATTGTAAAGAGTATTTAATTATTTCAAAGTTGATGAGTACCTATAGAGTTGTCTGGTTGTTGCTTAAATTTCTCACGTTGATTGATCATATATATAATATATAAGTTTAAAAATGTAACAATATAACAAGTATAATAATATTCAATTTACAAAAAACTTTTCAAATGAATTACCTATAATGGTTATATGGGATATTATTTCTATTAGGTATATTGAAAAAAATGATTTAAAAAAATAAAAAAATGTTTCGATTGAATAGGATGATACATTTATGTCAAATTTTATTTGTATAAATCGTATAAATTTAAAAAAAAAAACAATGTACGGAAATACATGGCTGCTATACCACCTAATGAATATTTATTACTTTACGTTAGTGTTATTGTTGTACACACACCGTTCACAGTCATTTTATACTTATATGATTGTGTTGTAACAATGTGTAGCAGATAGGTAGCTATAATTTTGTTACGAAACTAACAAAATAAAATTAGGTTTAAGTCTGCCGACATGCTAGAAAATTAACCCATACGACCCAAATGCGATAAAATTGACTCTGCAAGGAACATTTCGTTAGGACATAATAATAAATGTAATAAGTAATGCGAAAGCAGTTCTCGCGACGTCGTCGGTTAAAACATTTAAAAAAAAAAAATGGTAACCAGCATAATATTATTTTTAATGTTTATATTACATAATAATTTAAGGCACCTATAACTACAAATATACATACCAAACTAGATAGCCGACTATGGTGTATATATTGCCTATTGGCTATATGCATCCAAAAATGAATCCTGGTCGCCATATGCAGTCATAATAAGGCAATGTTTATACACGATTAATATATTATATTATTACATGTAATAAGCAGTCGCCTTTAAATATACCGTGCAGGTTAACAAAAAATCAATTTTAGCGTTCCGCTTCGTTGAAAGTTTGATGTTTTAAAAGTAATACTTGGTAATTGTATACATTTAAAAAATGACAAATCGCGCTTATCAGTTATTATACTTATTGCTTATTGCCAATTGGTAATAAAGTATTTTTAATCGTTAATACCTATCTACTAATCGTTGTAGTATTATAGTTATACTATAAATTTTATCTGCATTCTGCATGGTATAAAATACCTACCTACTATTCGATTGTAACCTGTAGGTATTGCACAACAATAGATATTACGTAGCTGTTCGATCGATAACTGTGCTTTCTTTCTCTCTTTCTAAATCTGTTAAAAATATGAATTCATCTTTATTAAATTGGGTCAAAAACACCCTAATTGTTATGGTGAGATATATATATATATTATTTGATAACTATTGTATAAACTATTGTAGACCATATTATAATAAATTAATAATTAACGCTTATAGGTTAGGTACTTTATTTATATCATGGTTATTTAAATGAAATAATTATTTATATACGTAAATAATTTTTATTTTTATTTTTTGAGTTTTAAATGTGTAAAACCGGATGTAGGTATTGTATATAGGTACATTATATACACAATACACATGCACAGATGGTACACATTATATTATTTCGTGTGATCGAACACTACAGCAGCAGGGTATTAGCTAGACCGCGATGGGACGTATTACTTTTGCTTAGATCGCTGTGGCGTCGTGAACTGCGGAGACGGCGTTTTTGTTAACATAAATGGACATAATAAATATAATAATGACAGTATAAATACATAACTGCAGTCGGTATTCACTAGTGAATTTTTCCGGAAAAAAAATAACCTTGACAAATTTAATTTAATTTAATAATATATATTTTATTATCTCCATTTCGAATTAATACGTTTACCGTCTGTAATGCGTATTGACGACAAATGACCATTGAAAATTGAATACATATATACGATAGACATTTTAAGCGATTAATAATCATTAATCAAGTCGTAGCCTACCTAAATTCAATTTCAATATTATTTTTAGAGCGGAAATGTCTCCTTTTATTATATAGGTATATTATCTAAAATTCTAAACTCATTTAGAGATATTTATATAGGACATTATAAATAAAAATAATGTTTAATTGGTTTAATATCAAACAATAATACAGATAAACATTTTGTTCTGACTACTATATACTTTAATAAATTGATAATTCATCAATACCCTGCAGATTATTAAGATTGTACTGTAAAATAGAAGCCCTTTTAGTATTATTCACTGTTGACATTTTATGAATTGACACAAATATTCAGATGTCGATAGCTCCTTCGATTATTTATTTACATTAATGTAAACTATCCGTCAAAACTCATTAAAAATTAAACTATGCATCAAACATATTTAAAAAGTATATGTTCCAATTTCAGTGACAACAACAGTAAGATCTGCCCATGGTCTCGGCTTTGTAGAAAAAAAACCATTGTCAAGTACTGTCGACTACCAACCTCGATGTATTCCTTTGTTTGTTTCATTTTTAAAACTACCAGACGGTGACCAATTCGAATGACACTTTCTAAAACATCAACAACATAAAAATATCTAAAATGCCATATAGGACAAATACAGGGAGTTTGTAATTTGCACCAAAATACCACCCATAAAGAAGAAATCCACACGTTCTATATTGTGTACAAAAATTACAGAGGCCCAATGGTCTTCGAAGAGGGATGCAACTATAGCTGAATAGGTATATCCGCCTTTCTGACGCCGTACGCAGTATACATTCACTTTAGTTTAGACACATTATAGTTGTTGTCCTCTGAAGGTTTGTATAATATCGGCCGCCAAGATTCTGTCGGTATGCTACGCACTATATTTAATATATATATAATATATATAAGGTGTTTATTCTATATTATCCATCCACTGGGTTAAAATAACTGTTAATGTTTTACTGTATAATTTTATAGCGTGATACATATTATAATAACTGAGTTTTTTGTTACATGTTTTGTATATATGCATATAAGTAAAAACCTTTGTAAAGCGGTTCATTGCAAAATTTGAAACCATTTTTTGTGGCAAATACGCACGTATACGCATTTTTTAATTCATTATATATTACACGTATACATGTATTTCTGCATTACACACTAAAATAGAGGCTTATTAAATACAAAATATATTACCGATGTATTTTATATAATCATAAAAAAATTAGTAGGTATACCTATCTACTTGTGCAAGGTATATACACAAGTTTTTACTGGTAAAAAATGTTTTAGTCGTAAGTGCGCTCTATCTTCTATACGATCGCACGACCAAAATCAACACTTACTAAAATATTTATATAAATATACCAAAATATTACTAAAATATTTTAAGCTCTTACAACTGGTTTGACGCTTATTAACACAGTTTTATTATGTAATTGAATAATTAATTATTGAGATAATAAATACCTATTGGCCACAATAGCTATACTACACTTAATAGAATTTATATTTGTGTAACAAACCACTCGCATCAAATCTACTTTCAAATGATAACAATACAATTTTTTTTAAATGTTTGTCAATTGTCAAATGTTTTTTTTTTTATTCAGAGGTTCTTATAACGACGGTAATCTCTTTATGTAGTTATTAATCTCGATTCGAGAGGGATCATAAATGTGTTTTCCAAAAACACATATCCCAAACGGCATCAATTGTTATTATATAGGCATTGAATTTAATAAACGTATAATAAACGACATCTACTACGTCATATTTCTTTCATAGCGCCGCTTGAAGTAGTTATATTTTGGATACGGATTATTTTGTTATCAAAGGCAACCACCGATCTCTACTGCGTATTAAAATTATTGGTGTATTATGTTATTATGCGAAGAATACATATTATACCCGACTGTACATAATATCCATACATATTAATACCTGCAGATGTCTAACCTACAGTTTTGAAATCTCTTTCGCTTCTTTTAATAATCCCTTATACAATAAGTGTTGGATGATGTTTGTCGACGAACAGAGTTCATCACAATTGGCCGTTTGTGTTGGTTCGAAAAACTATACCTATTTATAAGCTTATAACACACATGCATATATTATATAACAAATACAATATCATATACTACGCAGTTTGTCGTTTGAATTTCGGTTTCCAATATTTAATAATTCATTTTATACCGGGTACTCAAATATATTTTATACGAGTCTAATTTTTAAGAAAATTATATGCAAAGTATACGATTCTGAACAATTTAACATACGTCAAAAATAAAAAAATTATTAAAAAAAGTAACAAAATGGTGAGATCCTGTAAGCTGTTGAAACATTATCGATAGTCATTATTTATTTATATACGAAATACGTATCTATGCTTAATACTAGGATTGAGGACCATGACACTAAACAAAGTATAATACCAATCTGATGAAATGAAAACAGAAATACCATTAAAAAATATCTTTAACAATATTCTTTAGCAAACCATAATTATTTGAACAATACGTTCGACGTTATGATTTCGCCGTCACTGTAATGTACTCGTATGGGTTCTAGGTCACTTTGTACGGTCAAGTATTAAAGGTGCAAAACGCGGACACTTTGTACTATAATATACATAAAGTATTTATTATTATAAATACAAGTTGTATAGGTACCTAAGTAGTAACTAGTAATTATTGTTAATTATTAAAATACAAAAATAAAAAGTAAATTGTTATAAAATATTGTATATTATTAATAATCTAAATAATCGATCAAACTACATGTAAAAATGTGTACAGTATAAATATGTCAAAAGGTAGTATAATATGAAAATAGCATTTAGGCTATTTAGCTGTAATAGTTATTACTATTACATATTTTTAGATTATTAGCTAATAAAAATAAGTAGTAATATCTTAGTAATAACTAATAAGTATATAAAAGTATTCAAAATCCGAGTTTTTGGACAGTTTTGAGAGCAATACAATTGGACGAATGTGGCAATAGACTTTAGAAAAGAAAAAATCCTATACTGCTGAAAATAATAAGCTATTTAATTTATGTAACCACTAACCAGCATCAAAGAAAAGAAATAACAAATATAAAATTTTTGAATTCCATATACTTTAGATACATGTAGTTTTTAATTATTTTTTCAATATTATATTTTTTTTATTATTTGACGTTCATATTTAACATATTTCCATATTATACTATTTTTATTTTTATTTTTTATTAACTAATAATTTAAAAATCTATAATAGTAATAACTATTACAGTTAAATATTATTCTTGTATTATCTTTTGACATATTTATATTGTACACATTTTTAAATGTAGTTTGATGATTGAACGATATTATTGATTATTTGATTATTTAAATTATTATTAATTTACTTACAATATTTTATAACAATTTACTTTTTATTTTTCCATTTTAATAATAAACACTATACATAATTATTACTAGTTACTACTTAGGTATAAAACTTTTATTTTTAATATATACTTTGTGTATATAGATAATATAGTACAAAGTGTCCGCGTTCTGCATTTTTAACAATAGATAGTAAAAAGAGACCATTTACCACTCGTATGTTCTGTACACGTTATTAGGTACCTAATATACAATATTATCGCCGTTAAAACACATATAAAGTTATAATAATCAACCAAATAATTGATTGATTTTTTTTAGACCTTGTAATAACTTAAAGTTTACAATTATATGGTACCTATATGCATTGTACATGTTTTACAAAACGTAATATTTATCTAATTTTAATCTAAAAATATACATGTACGATGCACTTAGGTACATAAAACTGAAGAAATATACGTTTAAAATATGCTCAAAAAAAATATTTTTTTTTTTATTATTTTGTCTTATTTGTAGTGATTTTTAATATTATTATTATTATTATGTGTTATGTGTTATCGCCGTGCGTCGTGGAGACCACGGCGACAGTATTAACAGGCTATTTTTATTTGTTAAATTTACTTTTTTTATTATAATTTTTTTATATATATTGTTTTCGGCGTGCGTCGATCGACGACTCGAATCGACCACGACTAAGATTAGTCTGTCTGCACTCGCTCGCCGGGTTGGACAGATTATTATAAATAAATAGATGTTATACATTCTAATAAACATTTCTTTTTATGAAAGTGACCACTCTCCCATCATATTATAATATTTATACGTAAAGAGAATCACTAAATTCCGACACATAACTTTTTAAACGAAAAGCCAACGATTGTTTTTTTTTTGGCATATTTGAAAATGAAAAAAAAAATATTACCTACTAAAAACATTTGAAATAGATAAAATTATTACGCGACGAAAATATTTCATGCAGTGTGCTCACTGATAAAACGAGTAGGTACGCGCCAAAATAAAACTTAAATTCACTTCCTATACGCATTTTGGTTTTATCGATTTATCGGTTAGATAGTAAATTACCTAACCGATAATGAAGAATTAATTTTTAAATTGAAAATTTACCATTTTGTTCTTTTTTGTCTAAACTAATTTAAACACTTAATTCGATATTACCAAATATGTTCTTAATTATTCTAATTTACCCAAATATGCATTTACCTATATGCAATAATGTCAAAATATGCAAAAATTGCAAAATAAAGTTTTAAATTTGATCTCCTGGTGTTATGAAACACATTTGTTGATCTCTAGCATTTTCCTATGATCTATTTCTAAAAAAATATGAAAAAACTAAAAAGCCTCAGCCCTACTTATAACACACTTATGTTAATATTATAAGTACCTAATTAATTATTCTATTAATAATAATATGATAAATTGAATTTGTCTTAATTTTTGATAAAGTTTACTAGTATACATAGGTATTATGTTATTAATTATTATTATAGTAATGCATCGTATAATACATTTTTAACTTATAAGAAGTCAATATCAGTTGTGATATACCGTATAATGGTGTGAATTAATTTATATTAACCGACGTTAGTTTTAGTATGTATGTTGCATATAGTTAACGTTATACCTTATATCAGTGATGAAAAATCCACGACAAGTGTGCCTAAAGTGGCGAAAAAAAATTGAGGGCACGCAAAAAATTAAAATATTTTTATTACATAATAAAATATATTATATAATATATTGGCAAAATTTAGAAAAATTCACTAGTGAATATCTACTATTATGATTAAATACTGACGGATAGTTTACATTAATGTAAATTAATAATTGAAGGAGCTAATGTCAACAGTGAATAAAACTAAAAGGACTTCTGTTTTACAGTACAATCTTAATAATCTGCAGGGTATCGAATTATCAATTTATTAAAGTATACTGCAGAAGTCAGAACAAAATGTTTATCCGTATTATTGTTTGATATTAAACCAATTAAACATTATTTTTATTTATAATGTCCTATATAAATATCTCTAAATGAGTTTAGAATTTTAGATAATATACCTATATAATAAAAGGAGACATTTCCGCTCTAAAAATAATATTGAAATTGAATTTAGGTAGGCTACGAAAGTTGATTAATGATTATTAATCGCTTAAAATGTCTATTGTATATATGTATTCAATTTTCAATGGTCATTTGTCGTCAATACGCATTACAGACGATAAACGTATCAATTCGAAAATATATATTATTAAATTAAATTAAATTTGTTTAGGTTATTTTTTTCCCGGAAAAATTCACTAGTGAATACCGACTGCAGTTACGTATATATACTGTCATTGTTATATATATTATGTCCATTTATGTTAACAAAAACGCCCTCTCCGCAGTTCGCGACGCCACAGCGATCTAAGCAAAATTAATATGTCCCATCGCGGTCTAGCTAATACCCTGCTGCTGTAGTGTTCGATCACACGAAATAATATAATGTGTACCATCTGTGCATGTGTGTATAATGTATATACTATATATACAATACCTTCATCCGGACATTTTTTTTATAATATATATATTTTTCATCATAATTTTATTATATAAAATTTAAAATTGTATAGCTAGCATATACATGTGTATAACCTATACCTATGTGTATTTAACACGCTATCAGTTTCTCGTTCAATTTAAAATCGTACACTGTAAATCACGGAATAGAAACATAAAAAAATAATAAATTTAATAATTATAAACGACAATTGAATAGAATATTTTGTATTTTCAGACTTTTGTCCGACAATAATAAAAACTGAAATTGAACCTTAAATTCAACTTTTTTAAAACTGACTTTTCGTCCTATAGAATCGTCTAATCGATGTTTAGACAACACGGCGCGCCGCGAAACGGGCCGACAAGCGCGGCTTTGCCGAAGAACTGGAAGATGACCGACAGGCCCAGTTTATTGCGGTAGTAAAAGCCGTCATCCAAAAGACCGACATCAACTTAATTCATGAGGTACTTAATACTTAAATCATATTTTATGATTATTATTTATTATTATCATTTATATTTTAAAAAACTAAATTATTATAATACTGAAAATAGCGAAAATTATGCGCTCTACTTAAAATTTATCAATCTGAAATCATTAGATGTATGTTAATATGGGAGAGAGTAATAACAAAAAAAAGACGTAACCTCCTACATAGACATAGGGTCCTTCACGAGCGTTTCACCTATATCTAACAATAGTGAAAATTCTGAAACATCTATTATTATTGACCTATTTTAATAAATTAAATATTAGTTTTTATTTTTTTTACATAATTTTACTACATTTTATTTAATTGACAAATAAATATAAATTCAAAAATATTTTCCTCAAAAAAAAAAAAAAATTTATTATTTACTCTCCTTATAACTTATAATATATTTTCATAATCATTTATTTATATAATTTTTATAAGATTAATAATAGGTAATAAGTTTAAAATTTTGTTTTTGAAATATTAAAATATATTAAATCTTTTTTATTTGAATTTGTTTATTATGAATAAACAATAAGCAATTGTTTGTTTTACTTTTACTTTTTACTTTAATAAGTAAAACAGGCATAAAATTAACTCTTATTACTGTTTATTTATTATAACTTACTCGATTTATACACTTTTCCGAGGCTTAACTGCAGTTATATTTTTAACCTTATGAAACACTTTAAAATTATCTCATCAGGTAAAAACGTCATTTAACGTCATTTCATTATTACCATTATTTTTTTTCATAAGCATCATAAGCCCTATAACACAATAGTTCACAATAATATACTGTACTGATGTTTAAGGATAAAATAAGACGGATTGACATTGTTATACGTATAAAATATATATAATAATAATATATTAATGTGTATTGTACCATTACAGGTTTCTGTAGACGTATATATGGTAGATATGGTAGTGATTTATTATTAGAGCACATGTGTGAGTGTCTCGGATTATTTTGAAAAAAAACCAACAAAACCCAACTTTTAAGCAATGAGAATTGAATTACATCACGTACAAGATACGGCCGTGTTGCATGGTATTCTAAAATATTCTATAAATTGCACATTAAATCGAATTATCAAATACAAATTCAATTATGATTCATAAACATAAGTATGCATATATAATTATACAATTTTGGTTAGTATTTTTGGTGTTTAAGTTTTATTTTATAATTGAAATATTTTAATTTTATAAAATTAATGAAAGATGCGTTTTGTGAGAATGAAGAATCCAATAAAATAAATTGACAAAAAACAGTATAAATCGTTAGTAACAATGGTTTAAAAATCAAATTTTTATAATGTTAATAAACGTAATAAAAATATAAAGCAAATAGTTAATACGAACAATATACCGTAGCTTTGAATACTATTACAATTTACACAATAATAATTAATATAACTAATAAAATAAAATATAATACTTTGTATGTATAATAAGCACTATATTAATAAGAATTAAAACTAAAACAAAAACTAAAAATTTTATTCCGAGACATTTTAACATTTTTAACGTCCCGAGACTGCTTTTTGGGACACCAGGACATGAATTATGAAATCAGTAGTGTCCCAGTTGTGGCTTCTATCTTAAATATAGTTATTTAAACAAAATTTGTACTTCCTATTACTATAATAATTCAATAACAACGCAATTACTTATATTGTACAAACGATATTATAATATGTTTAAATAGTAGACAACTGGTCCCGCAACTGATCATCGTCCAAGTACATAAACCAGTCTGTAATCACATTATCTTATATATTTACCTTACTTATTTTATACTTACATGGCTACACCGCAATAATTTACTTATTTTAATATTATAATACAATTGAATTGAACAGACGCATTGCGTGTCGACAAAATTTTTAAAAGTAATACAAATATTTATATATTTTATAATTTGTTAAAAATATTATTTTATTAATAAAAAAAGGAAATTGCATATCAATAAGGGATTTAAAAAACATGGTACAATATAATATATTGTAAAATCACAAAATAAATATAGGTACATAACGATTTTTTTTATATAATATATTATTATAAAATTGTAAAAAGTTTACAAATATTTGTGATTTTGACAATTGTTGTCAATATTTGAACTTCGAATGTTTTTAAAAAAATTGGGCCTATGCATTTTATATATTTATTAATTATAGTAAGAATAATCCATGTAAAATTGTGTAGTACCTTCATTTCTAAGTACTTTGATTTAGTGAAATTTTTTTAGACGCTCATAAAACTTTTTTTATAAGACATTTTTTTCTAATTACTTTATTCAAAACTTATGTAGAACCTTGTATAGAATTTTAAAACTTCAGTGTAAATATTAAAAAATGTACAAAAATTTTAACAGTAATATAATATACAATAGGTACATTTTATTTTAGGCAGCCATTATTAGTTACAACTTACAGAACTAAAAAAGTGTTGTATCTTGGGATTAGAAATAAATATTGTTCAACTTGTGTACGTAGTAATGAACCATCCCTTCAAAAATGTACAAGTAATTGGCCACTGACAAGTAGCTCATCGGGAATGGAAGCCTCTATAATAGTTGAAGGATTTAAAAATAGTGAAAAAATGTACGGGCTGCGTTATCATAAGCTAATAGCTGACGGCGACAGTAGTGTTTATCAAAAAATTTTAGAATCAAGACCTTATAAAAATATAACAGTGGAAAAAGTTGAATGCAGAAACCACTTGCTTAGGAACTTGTGTAATAAATTAAAGGGCATTTCGACAAAAAGATCAGCAGGTAAATTAGAGCATAGAAAATTACTAAGTAATAATATATTACGTATCAGAAAAGGCATTGTCTGTGCAATAAGTTACAGAAAATCGAACGGGCATTCAGTTAGTGATTTAAGAAGTGATATTATGAATACTATTCATCATCTATTTGGTAACCATGTGGCATGTGCTGAATATTTTTGTGATATAAAAAAAATTAATAGGAGTAAATTATATCGAGAAAATAATATCCCAAGATTATGAATTTTATGAAGCGATGAATAAAATTTTAAGAAGCTTAGCAAGATACAGTTCAAGTTTATTACAGGACGTTGACAGTAACATAGTTAAGTCATTTAATTCAATTATTGCGAAATTTATAGGAAGTAAACGTGTTAATTATGCATTAAAAAATTCTTATTATACAAGGTGTATGTTAGCACCATAAGTAAGAACAATAAACGACCAATATATTCTTTACATAAAGCATTATATAAAAAAAGTCCGTTTAAAAAAAGTAATTTTAAAGCTTTTGAAATTTTGCGTAAAGAAAAACAAGAAAGACGAAACCAATCGAGATCTAAAACTAAACGATTTCGAAAACAATTATTTAAAAACGATGCTACAGATATTTCATACGGAAATGAAGCCAGCAAACCAGATATGTATGAAGAAGAATTTAATAAACAAAAAGAGGAAGTGTTAAATGATATGAGAAGCCTAATGAAAAACGCGAAGAAATTTAACGTCAAACAATTTACCAGTATAAAAACATAAAGTGGTTTGAAACCAGGAGAAAACTTTTAACTGCCTCCAACTTTGGTAAAATTATTCATCATCGACTTGATACTGGTTGCGAAAATTTAGTAAAAAGTTTACTGTACATGACACAATTTACTGCTTCTCAATTAGAATATGGTCGTGAGAATGAATCAGTGGCCTTAAGGGAATTGGAAAAATATTTAGGGAAAAAAATTAAACCATGTGGATTTTTTATTGATTCGGAACATTTTTTCTTGGGTGCTACACCAGATGGATTAATCGACGACGACGGAATTGTGGAAATAAAATGTCCATTTTCCGCGGCTGAAATAACACCTGAAGAAGGAATTTTAACAAAAAAAAAATCACTTTGTGGCAACTACAAAAGTATGAAACTATTAGTGATAATAAAAAAATATATAATTATCATTTTCAAATTCAAAGGCAATTATATGTTACATAAAGAAAATATTGCATATTTTGCATTTGGACCAAAATATGATTCAAAACTGAAAAAATTATACTTGACGAATTATTTTGGAAACAAAATATGTTACCAAAATTAACTAAATTTTTTTTCGATTGTTTATTACCCGAAATTGTAGACCCTAGACATCCTGGAAGACTTATCAGAAATCCAAACTACATCATTGAAGCTAAAAAGAAAAAATCCTCTGCAATATCATCTATCAATAATTGTTAATAAATATTATAAATTACTATAAAATATTTAAATGGAACTTGGAAGTATAAGTATTCAGCTATTTATTATATTACAGGTTAGGTTAGGTTAGGTTAGTTTTAGTTTTATTCATTTTTTAATAACCAATGCTTCTTCCCATTTTTCTAATAAACAGTCTGTGTTTGGTACACCAAAAAGACTTATATATAATATATATAGTATATATAATACGTATTTATAAATGTTACATAATAATGATCAGTAATGTAACATTATTATTTAGTATTTATTAGTTTATATAATATTTTTAATGCAGAAACATCTGATTTTCGGATTCCGCCTTACGTTTTTAGGTACTAGGTATATTAAATTATGAAAAAAAAATCATACCATTTTATTTGTAAATTATAATAACTGTATTGTTATACTATAAATAAAAATATTTTAACGAATAAATCTAAACTAAACTGTTAACTGCAAGATTTTTTTAGGTCTATGTTATGTCACATATTTGTAACAATAGCTATTATATTATCTTATTGTATAAAAATTATATTTATAATTCAGTAAATATATTTAAAGATAAAATGCATACTTGGCGTCTAATTTTTTTCATTTCTTAGTTTTAGTACACTTTGGCAAAGTTAATTAAGACCATAATTGATACCTTATAATAATACTTAAACCTAAGATATGATAACATAAAATATGATATGTTAAGTCCGGAAAAGTCATTCTTCTGTGTTTCAAGTGTACTTATTCATTGACTGGGTTACTATTGGACTAAATTGATAAATTTAATGATAAATCATAGTAGGTACCTAAATAACGCAAAACGATAACAGTTTGGTAATATCTATTCATCATCTAACTATTAGTAATCGGTAATTAGTTGAACTAATTTTATTCAAATACCTATATTATATAAAATGTATAATTATTTTGAAGTTAATAATTTAGTTTATAATATGTAAGTTAATATCGACCATGGTTATCTACATGTGATACTGACGAATCTTATAGATCGGTACGGATCCAGGATAGCATCAATAACAGATTATCAATTCGACATAATTTACCTAAAACCTAATTTCTTTATTCTATACAGAAATATGTAATAAAAGTGATTTAATTAAAATAAAATCGCATTATAGTTATAATTTATAATATAGTATATATCTATATACGTACAATAATTGAAATGAAAATTTAATAGATCATTTTTTATTTTCGAACTTTTTGTCCGACAATAAAAATGTGCTTGGACTTTTTATCTCCAGACTTTTTGTCCTTGATTCATAATAATATTATGCACAACAGTAATAATGATAAAATTAACTATTGATTCTGAATTAATATTTTACTTATAATAATACTATATTTTATTTTATTATTAATAATAATTATTTTTATTAATAGAATATGGCCGGTTAATAATCTTTAAAAAGTTTTAAAGAAATAATTAAATAAATACTATCTTAATCTTAAAAAATAATAATTATGCATTTTTAAACTATTTTATCTGATATTAATTATTTTATTTTATTTTATCCAGGTATATTTTGGAAGAAACTATTAAAAATAATGATTCTTCGAGTGATTTTTATTGTCTAGTGTAGTACACACCAAATTGTGAGGTATACCGATCAACTGTAATTGAATAACTGTTATTGATGCAAATGCGATTCTTACATATAATAATATAATACATTGATTGTGTACTAAAGATTTTAAGTTTTAAATTATATATGTTAATATACAAATTAATAATGATAATAATATCTAATGAACACAAATTAATCATAATCCGTTATAGATGGTAGAGAGAAATAGCTGGGCAATTCCATGACAACCCTAATAGCAGAAAAGTAGAAATCGAGAATATGACCCATCTAGCAACACCAATCATCAAGCACACATACCATTAAACAAGGAAAACGTTTTCGGAGGGAAAGAGGATCGAGGCGATAAATTGCATATTATTTTATTGTTTTGATACCAAACCCATACGATTGGCACTTCCATTTTAAGATATTACTTTATTCATCACACGTCCACAAATGGTTTTTAAAAAAACTACAAAACTCTTATTTCATATTATAATTTTGTATTATAATACACAACATCAATATTGAATCGTTTATAACTTATTCAACTTTTATCTCATACAATTGAAACCATTTTCATTAGTTTCAGAATTTAATTTTACCAAATGACATCATTACTTTATACATACCTAATATGTCCAATAATGATTTAAAAAAAAATAAAATCTTATTTCATATCACATAATATTATGTATAAAATACTCAACAGCAATAATGTATCGTTGACAATTCTTTTAATTTTTATCTCACACAATTGAAGCCAATTTTTTTAGTATTATATTATAATTTTAACTTGTTATGATATTACTTTATACAAAATTTAACCTTATGTTTTTTTTTTAAATTATAAAATTTATTTCATAATATATCTGTATTTATATCTTTAATTTATACAGTTTATTGCATTTTTTGTTTGTAAATTTTAAGTCTTGTGATTTTTTTCCAGGATTTCTGTCACACAACATATTTTATAGGTACTTAATAAAAATAAACGTGTTTAATATTATATTTTGCGTTATTATATAAATCATAATTTATACTTTTAAGACACGAATTGTGTACATATATACTAGACACATTAATAAATCATTTACTACAAAGTTTAGTTTATTGAATTTAAATAGTGAATTTTATCCATGAACGTAGTTCATATCGGATATTGGGCAGTGCTAAAGCAGTTTATTTAATTCTTTAACTCGTAGTCATAAACAGTAAATTTATATTTCACTATAATATAATTTATATAAATGTTTGGAGGACAATATAATATTATGAAGAACTGATAACTGATAATGATAATGATAATGATAGAAAAATATTATTTTAAATTAATACCGTCAATAAAAATAAACAAAATAAAAAACAAATATGTAGTATTATGAACTGTCAATATGAAAACTATGTTATGTCGTATTCATATAATTGAGTATATTATTATTAACAATTTGTATTTTTTGTGACATTAGGTATTCCATGTTTTAGTTAGTAAATTTGTTTGATTTATCTCGATGATATTGTAACAGGCTACGTATGATCGACCGCGAACGGATGGTGGATATATATATATGGTGGAGGTATAGCTAAACTAAATAAATGGAAGAAATATATTAAAGAATTTTTTATACACATGTGAAAGTAAAGGTGCCATCGTTTGTGAGTCTGTCTACCGAAGCGGTTTATGGCTAAAGGCACACGCTATCGTTCATGAACTCCTGCAGGTATTTACTCATTTTGTCTTGATCAACCTCCACAAAACGACTTGAAAATGAAAAGTTACATCGATGGGGTCGCGTCAGACACTTTTGTTAAAGCGCGCTTTTCAAACTACAATAAGTACATATTTTTCGTTATCATATATACATACTATATATATATATTGTATAAAGTGTATAAACTGTATAAACAAGGTATGTATTTGGGTAAATAGGCTTAAAACCGCTTACATTGATGTATCTCATAGAATATTAGTATACAATATAGAAACATTGTACTATGGTTAAAGTTTTCTCGCTGTAAACATGGATACATTTTTCATTAAACGTTTAACCTAATCTACATGTAATGTATTTATTATTGGATATAAGAGTATGTAGCAATATTCTGGAATACCTACGCGGAGATACCCGAAAGTACAAACACCACTTAGGTACAGAAAGACTCAGTAACAATCACAGACTGCAGTAATAACTACAGATGTAACTGTGCATATACCGTCAAATGTGGACATATTTTTTCACTCATTTTTCATCTGCAAAAATACGGGACGACAAAGTTTTATGATCAATTAGGGACTAGACTGTTTTTAATTTAACAACACTAGTGAGGTATTGTTGAAGTTCACAGATATACAGAAGCTGAAGGTAATTAATAATACGATAGGACATATATATTATCATAATAAGTATAATTAAACGATGTACAATAGTGTTATAAGGCGTAATATAAGTCAACGACTAACTGTGTATACCGACTACACTATACACAAGACATATATGCTATAGTATTATAAAAATGTACAGTCCACGGCTGCTTAACTACAGTATAGACATATTACTTATACATACTACATGATATAGGGTGTTTGTTTATAATTTCAACACTTTCCCTTAGACAATATACTATTATATACATCAATATTTATAGCTCCTAACATCTCCCTTAGCTTGTTGAACCGCGTTCGTGGAGTTAGCTTTGTAAATTTGTTATTGTAATAACACAAAAATAAAATAAATTTAAAAATAGATATCTAAATAAAAGTATATAGTATAAGTATATAGTTATGTATTGATAATTAATGTTATATTTGTGAATGGTTATGTAGTTTAAAGTTTAAATAAATGCTAGGAAAATACAAGGGACACAAGCCTTGAATGAATGCCGTATTTATTAAAAGTTATTTAAATTTGCGTAATTACCTTCCTCCTGATCGTCGGAGGGTTTTCGAAGTCGTAATTCGAGAATAGTCAAGTACCCCGAAGTAAAATATTAATTATTAAATTATAATAAAATTAATAAAAAAATTTAAAATTGTATAAATGTATATGTATCGATGTGCATGCACCTTACCTTATTCGTAGCAGTGTTTGAATGCGCAGTTGACGTAATAAAATAGATAACGGTTTTAAACACTCAGATTGAAATAAAGCAACACTGTTTAATTTTGACGTTAAAAAAAGGAAACGTCTAGTTGTCGCTCGCAATATGATGTTGAGGTGTCTTGGGTGATCCTGCACTTGTTTGTTTGGATGGTGCTCATGCACTGATGAGAGAAGATGAGTTGGTCAAGCCGGCCAGAGTCGCAGGTGACCCCATCAAAGGTCTCCACGCTACAAAGAAATTGTCTATATCTCCGGCGACAGAGACCCTTACTGCCAGGACCATATTTACGCACGGACAAAATAGACATTTATTCTGGGCCCACCGGTGACTATCACTAACTATGTATTTAATGTATTGTAATATATCATTTTGTTGAAATTTTTTTTTATTTTGTCCTGGGCCATATATTTGGTATATCAGGCTCTGCTTACTGGACCATCCATTGTCTCCGACGGCACACGAAATAGATTGCATGTGTTGCGCCACAGTGCTATACTGTCACAACTAGGTATAATATCCTACGTGACCAAATAATATAAATCGTTCCTTTCATCAGTGATTTAAGATGTTTGGGTTATAATGATTATTTGCGTAAGACAACTTGACCGTTATTTATTTAATAAATAATCAACTTACAATTATGATATTATGTGAACATATTATTACATTCATCCTACGCTTTTTTGTGTTGTGTCCACACAACACCACTCATGGTTGAGTGTCGGCGTAATACATTAATTGAGATATTGGAGAAAAAGTTTGAATATAATGTAGCTGGGTAATGTTTTTTTTTATACAAAATTTAAGAGTCCATGATAATATGATTCGAGCTTACATATAATATAGGAATAGTATGAGTGCGGATTTAAAACTTGAGTTCTCTTCCACTTCTATTCCATTGTTGCTCTATTTATATTAATTTAAATTTTTTTATTTTTAAAATTGAATTTCTTAACTGGTGGATTATAATGATTGCTTTACAATTTTATTGTACTTTAATATTTTATGTTGTACATTTTGTTATTGTTGCTTAATTTCTAATTCAACATTCTATTAACATATTAGCTAGAGCCTATTTCTTATGATTAATTCATTATAAAAAGCCCTATTTTTTATATATATATCTACATCTTTTTTTCAGGTTTGAAATCGACGACGTCGTGGGAACTGTTTACACAATACTTCCACGGCACCGCCATCATTTATTTGAAATCAAAAAACATAATTACAAATAATGTTAAATAACAAATAGGGTTGCAGGGACAATCCCCCGGCTAACCTCTTTACATCAATGAATGAAAAATAAGTGTCTGGCGGGACATTACCTCGCCTTTCGCCCTTAAATATTTATTATCGTTGTTGTCCGCTCCGGATTTCGCGGGCCGGTCTTAGTCCGACGCCCTGGACTTCACGTACTGATCGATCTCACTTCTCGAGCCGACCGGAGTCCGCCACTCTGGGAGTCTCGTTCTGATCTGCCGTGATCATCCGTCCCACCCGAGGTGCCATAGATGAGGGAATAGACAGAGAAGTCGGTGGCACCTTCGACGTTGCCACAGTAGCGAAGTTTGGTCTAACCGATTCTCTATCTATACCTTTCCACTTCCTCCTTAGCTGATAGAATATCCTCTACCATTGAAATGAACGCGACTTATGCCGACTGGAACGTTTCCCGTATCCTAAGCCTTTAAGCCGGAGAATCCACCGGTTCTATTTTGCTTGCCACGAGGCGACGGAAATGGTCCTCTCCTCTTTTCGTATGTCGTTCAGCACTAGTTTTATGTCTTCCGTCATTCGGTCGTGGATTCTTGCCCGCTTGTTGGCAGGCAGCATGCGCGTGAGCTCGGACGAAGCGTCGGCGGAGGTGGTCCGATAGCCTTGGATTGTGTGAAGGCCTAGGCACTCTGACCATTTCTGCTCGGTTTTTTGCAAACTTCAGGGCGACTTTTGCCCAGACCCGTGACGCGTTAATCAGCTTACTGTTGGTGACGGAGCCGATGAGTGCTCGTTTGGCCTGAGAAGGGCCATCAATGTTGGGCATGAGCCTCCCATAATATCTACATCTACTTTATATAAATCAAAATTTGATTCTATGTCTATAAGGGGTTGTCTAATCTGAGCTTTTTTTTATATTTTATTAGTACAATTTTTTTTTTTGTATATTGCATTATTACACAAGCAGTTATTATGAGTTAACTTATATAAACTAAGCCAAGGTTATTTTATTTTTACAGTTTTTTTTTTTTGATAATCTAACAACAATCAACTTAATTAATACTAACTTAGATTAGGTAATAATTTTTTTTACATTTTTTTTTTTTTTTTATATAATGTATTGATGTACAATCAAATGTGACTTAATGGTTTAACTTAACTTAGGTTACTTTTACAGTTTTTTTTTTTATATACTGTTTGATATACAAGCAATTTATTATTCTTATTTATTCTAATTTACTTAAACTAGTCTTAAGCCATGCTATTATTTTTTTAGAAATTATTATTTTTTTTTCAACTTAAATGAAACTAAACAAACATACTTTACCTATCTATAAAATGGGTACTTACAGAAATATGAGAATACAGTCATACATATAGAGTTAAATGGAGTATTTCCACTGTTTTAAAAAAAATATTTATAAATTATTATAATTATTTTTCATTGATATTATATTATTTAACAATTTTTTTTCATTTATTTCTAACTAAGAATTTGAAAAAAGCAAACTTACTTTTTAAACAAACACAGAAAACTATAACCAATCAAATCAAATTTCTCTCTTAAAATAAAACAATATCATCTGAAGTATAATGTTAAACAAGCTTGAAATGTCCAATAAAGCAGTTAAATATTTAACCGGTTGAATTGCTAAGAAATATGAACACAAATTCCCTTAACTTGGCTAAAAACATCAAAACCTAGTTATGATAAAAGTTTACATAAACGTAATTATTCAATGTTATCATGGATAAATCATCTATTTTATGGTGGAGTTATTGTTTCTAGTGATAATTTCAAAACCAATATTTTTAGGATTGAATGTCTATTTAAAAAATAATACAAAACAAATTCCAAATGGCGCAGATGTCGTCAAAAGTTTAACTAAAAAATAATTTCTAGAATGGATATAGAAAAAAAAATATTCTCATTCAATCGTATATCAAACAACGAATATTTATTCGTGTAAAACACTACAATAATCAACATATACCAGTCTAAACTCCGCTTACAAAAACTACAAAAATTAAGTAGGCTGATGACATAACCAATTTCAATGTAGTCATGTTATGCTATTATTATTATAAAATGATCCCTGTGTTAATATTTGTATTGCATTATATATTTAATATTAAATGAAATGTTTAATTAAGTATATTAATAACTGTTTTATTTTAAATAACCATTAAAATCAAAAATATTTTTAAAGAATTTAATAATTTAATAATATTATAAATATTATAGTACATTAAAACATATTAAAATATTTCATAATTAATACTAAATAAATATGAAGTATAAGACAGGTTAAAAATAAAAGTCAACAGAGAGAATAATATATATTATTAATAATTTAGAAAGAGCTAAAATATATAAAATGACTGCCGTGATCAGTAATCAATCTTTTTAATAATGTGTTCCAACTTTTATTTATAATGGAAATCATGCTTAAAGTTAAATTGTTTTAATATAAGTTTACCAAGACCCTATAGATAGCTAATATATAACAAGATAAACATTTATTTAATAACTACTATGTTAATTAATAATTATCTAATTAAAGCCAAAGCATATTGACCCAGATTGTGCATAGCAAATCCGATTTTCCAATGACTCTCAGCATTTTTAGGGTTTAAATACACGGCAGTAGTAAATGCCTTTCTTGCATTTTCTATATCAAATTTATTAAAATATAAATTACCTAATGATATACAAATATCTGATGCATTTATATGATATGTTCTTTAACTTTTGATATATTACAAAATGATTCTTGTACAAATTCTCTTTGTGGTTTCAATTTGATACATTTTTTGAAACAATGTTCTGCTTCTTGATAATTGTTAAGGTTGTGATAGTCGATCAGATACTAAATTCTAAAGTATTCTAATTGCTGAAAGTTAAATTGTTTTAACTTAAGTTTACCAAGACACTATCGATAGCTAATATATAACAAGATAAACATTTATTTAATAACTACTATGTTAATTAATAATTATCTAATTAAGGCCAAATCATATTGACCCAGTTTGTGCATAGTAAATCCGATTTTCCAATGACTCTCAGCATTTTTAGGGTTTAAATACACGGCAGCAGTAAATGTCTTTCTTGCATTTTCTATATCAAATTTATTAAGATATAAATTACCTAATGACATGCAAATATCTGATGCATTTATATGTTTCTTTAACTTTTGATATATTGCAAAAAGTTTCTTGTACAAATCGTCTCTTTGTGGTTTTAATTCGATACATTTTTTAAAACATCCTTCTGCTTCCTGATAGTTATGCAGGTTATGAAAGTAAATCATAGCCAATTCTAAATTAATATCTTTATTATCAGGTATTAATTTCTAACATTTCTTGTAGGTTTCAACTGACATTAACATGTTATCTTGATGACAATATATAATTGCTAAACATCTAAGAGCAGAGTCATTTTCTGGATCTGAATAAATTGCTTTTTTAAATGCATTAACTGATTTATGGTACTCAGTTATTCTTAAATATAATTTCCCCAAATTAAACAAAATCAATTTCTGATTAGCATTTATTTTTAAAGCTTTATGATAATTTAATATTGCTTTGTCAAATTTATCAGTCAAAAAGTATAAATTTCCTAAATTACTCAAAGTTTCTTGATACTCTGGAGTAATTTTCTGGCCAATCTTAAATTGCTGTTCAGCATTTTTTTATTCTATTTTGAGACAATAGAAATTTTCCATATTTATTTCTTACAATATATGAATCGAGATATGTTTTTAAAATTTGGGTGTATACATATTCAGCCTTTTCCATACAATTTTTTTTTAGTTAATGATTCAGCAAAACAAATCTAAGAATCCTAATAACAGGGTGACTTTTTAATAGCTTCAAGTAAGTAGTGTTTTGCTAAATCATATTTAGATCGTTTCCAATAATTAAATACTAAGTTTATCAACATCTGAAAAGAATTAGGATACAAATTGTTTGCTATTTTCAAGAAACTAATAGATTTTTCATAGTTCCCACATTTAAATCATTAGGTTTCAACCTAACTATAGACAAAATTATTGTTAATTTAAAAATTTCATTAATTACCACGGAGATCACACATCCTCTGTTAAGTCCTCCCAAGGGAGGCACATCTCACAGGTTGGAAAATGCTGATATACACAATAAAATAAGATGATTTTAAGGTACATCTTATTTATACTGTATGTTTTTAGTCTGTTCACACTATAGTAAGGCGGTATTGACTTAAAAGTAAATTGTATTAAAAAGTTGAATGTAATTTCAGTAATATAAAATATTTATGTAATAAATGTAGTATTTTTGTTTAAAATTTAATCAACCTACTGTAAAAATATTATTTTAGAAGTATTATTATTATTGGAAACGATCTAAATATGATTTAGCAAAACACTATTTTCTTGAAGCTATTAAAAAGTCACCCTGTTATTAGGATTCTTAGATTTGTTTTGCTGAATCATTAATTAAAAAAAAATTGTATGGAAAAGGCTGAATATGTATACACCCAAATTTTAAAAGCATATCTCGATTCATATATTGTAAGAAATAAATATGGAAAATTTCTATTGTCTCAAAATAGAATAAAAAAATGTTGAACAGCAATTTAAGATTAGCCAGAAAATTACTCCAGAGTATCAAGAAACTTTGAGTAATTTAGGAAATTTATACTTTTTGACTGATAAATTTGACAAAGCAATATTAAATTATCATAAAGCTTTAAAAATAAATGCTAATCAGAAATTGATTTTGTTTAATTTGGGGAAATTATATTTAAGAATAACTGAGTACCATAAATCAGTTAATGCATTTAAAAAAGCAATTTATTCAGATCCAGAAAATGACTCTGCTCTTAGATGTTTAGCAATTATATATTGTCATCAAGATAACATGTTAATGTCAGTTGAAACCTACAAGAAATGTTAGAAATTAATACCTGATAATAAAGATATTAATTTAGAATTGGCTATGATTTACTTTCATAACCTGCATAACTATCAGGAAGCAGAAGGATGTTTTAAAAAATGTATCGAATTAAAACCACAAAGAGACGATTTGTACAAGAAACTTTTTGCAATATATCAAAAGTTAAAGAAACATATAAATGCATCAGATATTTGCATGTCATTAGGTAATTTATATCTTAATAAATTTGATATAGAAAATGCAAGAAAGACATTTACTACTGCCGTGTATTTAAACCCTAAAAATGCTGAGAGTCATTGGAAAATCGGATTTACTATGCACAAACTGGGTCAATATGATTTGGCCTTAATTAGATAATTATTAATTAACATAGTAGTTATTAAATAAATGTTTATCTTGTTATATATTAGCTATCGATAGTGTCTTGGTAAACTTAAGTTAAAACAATTTAACTTTCAGCAATTAGAATACTTTAGAATTTAGTATCTGATCGACTATCACAACCTTAACAATTATCAAGAAGCAGAACATTGTTTCAAAAAATGTATCAAATTGAAACCACAAAGAGAATTTGTACAAGAATCATTTTGTAATATATCAAAAGTTAAAGAACATATCATATAAATGCATCAGATATTTGTATATCATTAGGTAATTTATATTTTAATAAATTTGATATAGAAAATGCAAGAAAGGCATTTACTACTGCCGTGTATTTAAACCCTAAAAATGCTGAGAGTCATTGGAAAATCGGATTTGCTATGCACAATCTGGGTCAATATGCTTTGGCTTTAATTAGATAATTATTAATTAACATAGTAGTTATTAAATAAATGTTTATCTTGTTATATATTAGCTATCTATAGGGTCTTGGTAAACTTATATTAAAACAATTTAACTTTAAGCATGATTTCCATTATAAATAAAAGTTGGAACAAATTATTAAAAAGATTGATTACTGATCACGGCAGTCATTTTATATATTTTAGCTCTTTCTAATTTATTAATAATATATATTATTCTCTCTGTTGACTTTTATTTTTAACTTGTCTTATACTTCATATTTATTTAGTATTAATTATGATAATATAAAGTAGTGGAGTAGCTAAAAATACTACATTTATTATATGCATATTTAATAATACTGAAATTACATTCAACTTTTTAATATAATTAACTTTGAAGTCAATACCTCCTTACTATAGAATAATGTGAATAGACTATAGACTTACATGATGATCCTTGGTTTTATAGACTGAGCCTTACAACTACGGACCGTGTATTAGATCTGAGGAGCTAGTTACGAGCCGTAGAGTTTCGGGCAGAGCTAGTCGTGCTCGGGTCGTCATACGGACCACCAACACCTGGCCTGGGTGCCCGTACCTTTCTGAGTCGGGTCAGCTTATGCCCTAGGGTTTTTTTTCTAGATTCTTCTTTAGGTTCTTCAACCTTTAGGGGCATCTTGCTCCTTCTCGGAGAGCCGATCCGATGCTTCGTGGGGCTACAATCTCTCGTGGCACCAACTGAGTTTATGGTTGAAGTCGGTTGGACAACCTAAGGTATACCTCTCTCACTAATCTGGTTCCAACCACTGCTAGTGGTCGGCCTTTTATCGCACACGACCCCATCGGTCGAGTGTAACTTGGGCGCTCGGGTACAGGATAATTGGATCCTTTGTACTCTTTATTGCACCCACACTATCCATCGGTCGACTCTTACGATCCAGTAGGATAAGACTGTTGCTGCAATTCTGATCCCCAGCAACAGGGATACTTACAGTATAAATAAGTTGTAACTTAAAATTAATCTTAATGTTTAGAAAATATTATTGTGTATACAGCAGCTCCCAAACTGTAAGACACGCCTCCCCCTTAGGAGTACTTAACAGAGGATGTTTAAGCTCCATGGTAAATAATGATATTTTTAAATTAATAATAATTTTGCTTATAGTTATATTGTAAGATCATACCTAGTTTGGGAATTTTCGGAAAGTTACTACATCCAGCCAGTGTTTGCCCACATTGTTCGCGTTAAGATAAAATATTAATATTAGTATTAATAGTTATTGTTTTTTTTTTTTATAAAAATTAAAAATTTTATACATAGATGCTTAACTATAGAAATTTAATAATAGTTATTGTCAATTTATCTTGTCATAACAATAAAAATATTTGTGTATATAAATACTATAATTTGTTATTTATTTATTCATGGGAGGCGCAATTCATTGTTTTTATTTTTAGGGTGGCGTTAACTAAATAGTTTTGGGAACCACTGTTTTTCCTATATCAAATACATCAATGAATGTAAAAGTTTCAAGCTCTATTAATTAATTTTTTGAATTACAATAAAATAATAAAATGTTTAGTATTTATTTATATAATGGTTTAATATGGAAGATAAAGGATATTATCCTTCTTCTAATCTTAGCTACAATATTACAACACTTTTAGTTTTAATTCCAGAAACCCAATAAACAATTAAAATAATATGTATAAATAAAAATTATCTAAACGGAACTCGAAAAAAAAATTAATATATAATAGTATTTCTCAGATTATAAGATTCAAAAATCTTAATAAATTGCATTATTAGTTAGATAAGTATGATTAATAAAGCACAACCAGAGCCATGCTAAGAAAAGAGGACAAGTGCACCAGAATGGAAACCTCACATTTAACATAATAAACTTCCATTTAGTAGAACCAATTTTTTGGTGTTCATCTAATATTAGAAATAATTGACCTAATATTAAAGTTAAAGGTAAGACAATTATTTATGCTTAAAATGTCCACTTTTTAAAAAAAAAAATATTATAAGAATATTGTAAAATATTACAAATTAAAAATACTTAAAACATCTAGCTTGAAAATATCGAAAAAAAACTATTATTTATAGATAGATACTATTTTAACTTTTAGCTTTGATAATAGATAAATTCACTGTAACACTAAAGCTAACAACACAAAATCAATTCTACTAAAAAAACATTTGTTAAACTTAATGTTTTGAATTTTTTCAAGTCGATATATTATGCTTTTTTTCTGGGCAGTGTACAGTGTATACTATATAGCATAAAAACTTATAATAGTATATTAATAAAAATTAACCAAAGTGTTCATTATACATTAAAAAAAAAAATCACACTATTAAAATACAATCTAAAAAATGTTAAATGTTATTTACTATTAATTCTAACCTCTTAAGCTTTATAAAGCAGTGTTGAAGACCCGCCACTCAATTTGATTGTGCTAGCTTTTTAAAGGTTGTTTGTGCCAAATCTTTTACTTTTGTAAATCCTAATGCTTTAAACTCGTTGGAGATATTTTCAAATCTAAAAAAAATAAAAACGATAAATTAAAAAGTAAATAGGCAATAATTGAATGATACATTTAATACTAGCAATACTGAATTTAGAAGCAATCATAAATGATCACATTCAAAAACAACATTGAACTGATGAAGCATATTTTTTAAGGACCTAATAAGTTTTAACTACCCTCCTTCATTATTGTCATCTTTATTTATCCCTTCATTTTATTTAGAAAATTTATGAACAAAGATGTTTTTTCATCAGTTTGAAAAATCTGCTACATTATTCCTATTTTTAAGTCATCTGAACTGTACCTCGTAACTAATAACAAGCTAATATTCATTTTACTTCACTTTGTTAAATTATTTGAATGTATTGTATACAATATTGCTGAGCCAAGTCTTAATCACTTAATTATCCAACAAAATAAACAGCATTTATTGGAAAGAGAATTGTTACCAGTAGTGTCATTTTTTCCTTAGCAAAGATATACAGAATGACATAATTTTCACTGATTATTTTTAAGATTTTGACTTTGTTTTTCAAAATCTAATTAATTAACTTAATCGTCTTGGAATTGATAATACTGTAACATTTAGATTCCACACATACCTTTTCAAATTGAGATAATTTGTTAAGCTAAAAAGTATCTTATCAAGCATAGTTAATGTCCCTTCTGGGGTCTCACAAAGTGAATCCTTGAATCCTAAATATTCCTTTTTTGTCCTTTCATCGTAAAAATATTAGCTCTCAGGTTATTTATATTCTTCTCAATAATTTAATTGGTTGAGTGGTTAAATACCTCTTATATGTTCTATTTCATGTTCTTCCATACATTAGAAATCAAACTTTCTCATAAATCCCCACTCATTCTATTTCCTACAGTCATAATCATCTAATGAATAAAATTCTTAGGATAGCCAATTAAGTAAGACCTTTGCATTTACTTTTATGTTGTATTACTTTACTTATCTATATCACTGACTATATATTGTGTTTTGTGCATACACTAATAACTATAATCTCATACATTCTATTCTTTCAATTTATTATATTATACTTTAATCTAGTTCTATTTTGTTAAAATTCTTATTGCTGATTGTTGTTTATTCTCATAAAATATGAAATAAAAATGTAACTCCAAATTCAAAATACATGTGAAATACACACTAACATGTGAAAAAGAGTAAAATACATAAAATATGAAAAAAATGTCTATAAATTTATAGTTCTACAAATACATTTTTATATTACCTACCTTTGTTTTGAATAATTACTGAAAAACATGCTAACTTGTATGAATCCATTACCTCGGTGATTACATACAAGTTAACTAATAGGTACCTCATTAAATACGGTTCATAATGTCTACTACATTGTAATATAAAACATATTAAGTAAGTACTAGATAAGAATGAGTAATAACAGCTCTTATAAGGTAAAAAAAGACCAATAACAATGGAAGGTGAGGAGATAACCCATAACCTTCTTCTCTTTGGCAGCAGTGCAGTATAAAAATAGAACATTTAAACATTATTAAACTAATAATAAACCATGAACCATTATTCCATTAAAAAAAAACCAATATGCAATACACAGTTAAAATTTAGTAGGTTTTGTTTTATCAAATAAATATAAATCAAAAATTCATATTTTGAATAAGACTTAAATAAATACTTAATGTATTATACTATTCATGTATACAAGTATTTAAATTTTGGAAAAATTAATCTAGATCTTAATATACAATAAAATTATTAACTGTAAATTATTTACTTTATAGGATCATTTACTGACAAGATTCCTGTAAAAACCGATATTGGTGCTTCACAGTCTAAATGTTTTGAATAAAACATGTGCTGTAAATAATATAAACATTACAATTAATATAATTAATTTTACGAGTTTATTAAAAACTAAGGCATTGGTAAAGCGTGTGATCTACTGGGTAACCATAATCTATTATAATTGTATTCAATATAGTAATTAAATTTTCAGTTTTGTTTTGATAGATAGGTATATTATATATTGTTTCAACTACCTAAACTAAGTACAAAAATATAATTTGATACCTACTCTTGAATAATTGAATAATCATCTGCAATTGCACATTATCAAATCTCACATTAAAAGAACTAGATTTTAAAGTTGGTTCTAAAAATTGGACTTAACCAATACCAAAATTAAAAAATTAAATTGAAATTTTCTTAATCAAGATTTTATAGTGATGTTTTTCAAACAAGAAACTTTTAGACAATTATCTCATTCAATATTTTAATACGACACACACACATATGTAAAATGTCAAATTTATGTTCAGCCGCTCACATCTAACTTAATTAATCTGTTGTAACTCACTAGTAATACTAAGACAGTAAATGTGGGAGTGGTATTTTCTTAATTATACACATATTAAAAAAATTTGTAGTTGATGGAAATTTATGATATTTCATAATAAAGGATGCTATGCCAGCTTCTGAAAATCTCAATAATTGTTACATATAAAAGTAGGAATTGTGAAGAACAAATAATTTGTAAGGGAATCTACATCTCATTAAAATGTCTAACAATAAGAACTTATCAATTTAGTAATTAAAGACTTCAAAAATCTCAAATCGCAAAATGAAATTTAACTCATTAATATGATATAAATGATAGTAAGAAAATTCCAGAAATTACTTATTTATATTTATTAATACATAACTTACAGATGGTAACGTATTCATAGTTCAAACACGTGTGAATTTTCAGATAAAGACAACAAATGATCCACATAAGCTTATGACCAGAATTTTGATAATGAACTGCAAATAAACAAAATATATATTGTTATAATTATAGTACAGTGATTATATGATACATACACTTATAATTTTATATTATGATTTACACTTATAAATAGGGCTCGGATGTTGTTGCATTTGCAACTTTTTTTCTATTGTTCGGATTTGTTGCTAAGTAGGTTATAAATTTGTTTCTAACGAGTACCAATTAATATATAAAAATTTTAAGTGCAACTTTTTGCAATTTTTGACCTTTTTTCAATTGTATTGCAATTTTGTTGATTGTTGTCATTTTCAATACAATTTTATGTATTTTTTGTTTTCATTTTTTTTTTTTTGTTAGATTATATAGGTTTAATCTATGGTTATGTCAGGCTTTGATGGTTGTGACTCGTGACGGCTTATTTGACCATCGTCGTCGGCGGTAACTGGAAAAACCATTTAATTAGTAGAACAAAATCAAAAATAGTTTAAATAAAAAGTTTTAAATTTTGATAAAATTATTTGTAGATTTCTGAAAAAATAAGAAGACCGGACAATTTACCAGCTTTTTAATGACAACTGACGAGAATTTGAATTTGAATCTTTTTTATTATTTACTCGTTTAAAACCTATCTAATTAAACTTTATAATATTATTTAATAAAATCACTTAATCCATTTCATAAAATAATTTGTTAATATTTTTTGTACTGCAATTTTTAAGTGCAATTTTGGGTTTTTTTCACAGCAATAATGCAATCAATTTTATAACATTTTTAGTGCAACAACGTCTGAGCCCTACTTATAAACAATAAATAATTTTAAAAAGATAGGAGAACAATAGTATAATTTATTTAACAATTTAGATAAAGAACAATTTAAAAAAAATTATCCAGGTTACATTCTTTGACAATCAGGCGTGGATAGGCCCAGCAAGTTATTGAATTGAATTCGGTTGGCCGACTTAGTAATATTTGTTCGAAAATATTTGAATACCCCAAACTCTGTTACTCTTAACAGCACAAAAATGCATAAAAATATGAATTAATGACTTAATATTATTGAAAAATGGGCCGGTTAAACTCCTAAGATTCGGTGAGCCGATACCTTGCCTATCTGGCGCTGTTAACAATACTTCTATGTTACCATTTATAAAATAAGGGATGTACAAAAATAGCTTTAAAAACTAAAATGTTCAAACATTTTTTAATACATAGTTAATTATAGCTATAATAATTAAATGTATTAAATTTTAAATAACTCATTTATTTTAAAAATTAATACTTAAATAACTAAAACAATATTTAAAGAAGTTAAGATTAAACTTACAGTTGTAAATGATTTATTCTATACTAGAAAATTAAAAAAAATTAAAATGGCCAAAGCAGTATTCCTAATAAATTTCATTGTGTTTAATAATTGTTTATATAATTTAAAAAACTTTTAAATGAACGCTATATGTTTTATTTTTAATGTTTGTATTGTTTTTCATTTAAATTTTTTATACTGAATTTTTAAGCTCTTAGCTCGCAAATAAAATATTGAAAAGTGATTGTTGAACAGAAAGTACAGTGGCCATTAGTTAGTTAATAAATAAATAATAATGAATAGTTTAAATTATTAGATAAGTATATACACATTATTAAGATAGGTGATAGATAGGGATAATAGGTGTAAAATGATAAATAGCAATGTTAATCGAGTGAATATAATAAATGACAAAATTCAAAGAGATGTTTAGTATAGGTTAACTGTAATTTATAATACAACACTAAAATTAAAAGCTTACAAAAGTATATATATATTTACTTCAATAAACAATACATTTTGTAATAATATGCAATAAAAATTATTGTCATTAGCCTGAATCTATTATGATTTGTACAGATAACCAACAATAATCCTAAAATATTAAAGGAAAAAAAATTACAATAATATACATAATTGCATAAAAAACTGTGCTTATTTGTAATAATTATTTATTAAACACACAATTATAATTATGATAACAATATTAACGTTCATACTTACAAAAGATATATCTGTTTAGAAGTATAGTGATCGTAGTATACAGCAGACAAGAACACAATAACATAAAACATAAGCCATAGAGAACACACACACTAAACTATTACAGAAGTAGAGAGCCTACAATGTAAGAGACTCTCTAGTCTTTAGTACCGTATATAGCTACTTTCTATCAACTGTATGACAACAATCTACCGAGCCACAAATGGCTTCATAACTCAAATCACTCGTAACAAAAATACAAAATGCATTAAATACTTCAGTTCCACGTTCAACTGCTCAGGTACCTAGGTAATAACTATTAAGTAGCCGACCAGTCCAGTTTGTTAAAAGTAATAAGAGGACCTAACCTAACCTTTTTGAAACTCTATATTTCTATATTTTAAAATGATCATAACATACTTAAAAATAATATTATCAATAAACGGCTACGTGGGGCCCTATATAATAATCTTACCTTAATAATAGGTCAATTCACTCTAATATCAAAACTAACAGCATGCTTTTGAATCTGGTGAACGAAAATTTGCTATGTCATACGTGTGTAAGACGGAGACAACACATGCGGGTAAGACGTCCTCTTAAAAATTTAGTACCAGTGAAGTAAACAAAAATTTATAACTGGATTAAAACTAAATTAAACACGAAAAATTCATCATTAATGAAACGATAAAGATATTTTGTTCTACACGATATAATATATTATACGGTATACACCATTAGACTATAGTGAACACTAAACAAGTAAACGAAAATGTGCATCGCGCCGACAGCCGACAACGCCGTTGCCCGTTTGTTGTTACAACAACCAATGGATTAACGCCATTGGTCCACGTAGTATGAGCCAGGTGTCCCGCCCATAAACATAATTTTTACCTCCAAGTCCTCGAGTCAGCGTTATAAACCTCATGTCTCGTTAGGGCACTATAGATAATAGGTATGCTAAGCCACTATTTCGCGACTCATTTATCACATATAATATTATAGGACTACGAAGTTACCACGTTTATTTTATCATTGATAAACGAGTCGCAAAATGGCGGTTTAGCATACCCATATATTTAGTGCCTTAGTCTCGTCAAATGCGGAACTTTTTCCATTTTTTAATCTATTTTTTTTTTCACTCTTTTCATCACGATTTTCGCCTTAGATCATATTACACAACGGATGAGTGTCATACACTGTCATCGCATAATATCACGTATGTTAATGAGATAAGGTCAACGTAATAGCACAGACTTGGAGATCAGCAGTTGTCCGAAAACGATAAAGAGCCGACGACTGATAACAGTTCGAAAACCAAAAAACGTTGCGAACCAACAAATACAGAATTCAGTATACATTTTATTTGTTATATATACATATAGTTAATATTTATATAATATAATACAATACAAGTGTATACAACATTTTGTGTACTTTTTGATTTTGATTCTTTGTACTTTATGATTAATTTTTTTATAACCATGTCTCTTGAAGCCGTATGTGGTGTTATATACATAATATTTACATTACATATTACATTGTATATCATTAATATTGTTATGTACCGACTACCGACTATTATTATTTAGTCTTCTTTGTATACCTACGAGTATTACTACCAACGCATATTGTACAATATGTGAAGGTGACTAGTTCCAAAAAGATACAAGACGGTGCTCAGGACTTGTACACTCGTCTTATCGGTGAGCCAGTGTAACTAAAACATCCAATATAGTTAACTAAATATAATAACAACTAACAAGGTGTAATTAACAGTGTGAATTAATATTATTAATATTAAGCAGTTATTTAAATTTTATTTTAATAATTGGTTTTATCCTTTTTATTTTCTAATATGTATGTATATATTGATCATTCAATAGAGGAAAACGATAAAAGAGCACAACAGACGAGCTCATAACAATTAACAATATAATTACTATAGAGATTACTAAGTTTAAATGACAATCATGAATTCGTGATAACTGATAACTGAAAGTTTTAAAATATTACATTCGTAAGTATACGTCAGGTTTTAAAAAAATCTTATAATTAAGAGAAATAGTTTTGATAAAAGTGTATCTACTAATTTCATTGGAATTAATTTTTTTGTAATCACTTTTGTAGTTTTTAAACAGTTTAATATTTATTTGTTTTTTGGAAATTTTTATATTATTTTGAGCACTATTAATTTTGATAAATTATATATAAATATATATCTGTCTGTATTGTATTTTTAAGAATTTGTAAAAATGTAAAAAATGATGGGTGTTCCTGTGTGCCACATAAAAAGTTTGATTGAAATGAGAATGAAAAAATTCACAATTGTTGAATGTATTGTGTAATGTGACTGTATTTGAATGTTATTATCTTTTAAACATACTACAACATATATTCAATATACCTTAAAAATTAAATAAATCATATTCCGTTTTTAATAGCAAAAAGACACAGCTGGACAATTCCAAAACAACATCAACATCAGTAAAGCTGAAATCGAGGAAATAACCCATCAAGCAAAGCCCATAAAAAGTACACAAGCCAAACAAGGAAACCTAACACAGAGTGGAAAACAGGATCAAGGCAATAAGGAAAATAATTTTCATTCTAAATAAATCGTAAAATTAGCTCTAACCAATTCATAATAAAACTTAATACATAAAAAAACTATAAGAATTTGAAAAAAATTAAAAAGTCAAGTTGCATTTCAATTATTATTAAACTAAAACCATTAGAAAAAATTTTAAATATACATTATAAATAATATAATTTGTTGAATAAAATGTTTCTAAGAAACTTGAAAAATAGTAAAATCATATTTTAAATTGTTAATGAATAGGTGTATAGTCATACAACAACAATTTTCATTTTCCTAATAAAGAACAAAAACTTAACCAAGGAAAACATATATTATCACTAATTCAATTAACTGTAGAGATATTGAAGAACAAAAATTTATCATATTCCATTTTTAGAAGTAATGAGCAATAGCTGGGTACTTCCAAGAAAACACCACCAGATGTAATGCAGAAATAGAGAAAATAACTCATCCAACAAAGCCATTCAATAAGTACAAGAACCAAAGACAGAATCCTAATGATGAATAGGAAACAGGATAACAAAGAAAAGGAAAATACGATTTTATTTTCATTTTACATAATTAATAGAATAAGCTCCTACTTATTCAAATTAATAATTAATACATAAAATGTATATGTAAATGAAAATAAAGTAATAAAATATAATTAAGAATTGTTAATACATACTTAAGCATACTACATCCATTTTCATTTTTGTAATTTAATAATCATTTTTGATTTCTAACATTTGAAACATAAACCATTACATTAAGCTTAAAATGCAGTGTATGTGTAATATAAGTTTTTGCTTAAAATATTTGTAAGAAATTTAAAAAAAAATAAAATCTTATTTTTAATTATCAATATGTATGTAAATATACATTATTCATTTTCATTCTTGTAATTTAAAACTCATTTTTGATTTCTAACATTTGATACTTAAACCATTAAATTAAACATTCAATGTAGACTATGTATAATACAAATTGTTGAATGAAATATTTTTTAGAAAATTTAAAAAAAAATAATAAAAAAATTAATTTTTCATTGTTAGTATATATGTAAACATACTACATCCATTTTAATTTTTGTGATTTAAAACTCATTTTTGATTTCTAACATTTGATACTTAAACCATTAAATTAAACATTCAATGTAGACTATGTATAATACAAATTGTTGAATGAAATATTTTTTAGAAAATTTAAAAAAAAATAATAAAAAATTAATTTTTCATTGTTAGTATATATGTAAACATACTTCATCCATTTTAATTTTTGTAATTTAAAACTCATTTTTAATTTCAAACATTTGACTTTAAAACCATTATATTAAGTTTTAAATGTAGAATATGTGTTTAATATTAGTATTTGCTTAAAATATTTGTAAGAATTTAAAAAAAAATTAAATCTTATTTTTAATTATCAAAATGTATGTAAATATACATTATTCATTTTCATTCTTGTAATTTAAAACTCATCTTTGATTTCTAACATTTGATACTTAAACCATTACATTAAGCTTAAAATGTAGTGTATGTATAATACAACCTGTTGAATAAAACTTTTTTAAGAAAATTTAAAATAAAATAAAAAAAAATTTATTTTTTCATTGTTAGTATATATGTAAACATACTACATCCATTTTCATTTTTGTAATTTAAAAATCATTTTTAATTTCAATCATTCGATACTAAAACCATTACATTAAGCTTAAAATGTAGTGTATGAATAATACAAAGTTATGAATTAAATATTATTTAGAATTTAAAAAAAAAATTAATAAAATATTATTCTTAATTATTAATACTTCTGTAAGGATACTACATCCATTTTCATTTTTCTAATCAATAATTTATTTTTTATATCAAATATTCAAAACTAAAAATATTACATAAACCTTTAAATGTAGAGAATGTAAAATACAACCTGTTGAATAAAACTTTTTAAAAAAAATTTAAAAAAAAATGATAAAAAATGATTTTTAATTGTTAGTTTGTTCGTAAACATACTACATCCATTTTAATTTTTGTAATTTAAAACTCATTTTTGATTTCTAACATTTGATACTTAAACCATTACATTAAGCTTAAAATGCAGTGTATGTGTAATATAAGTTTATGCTTAAAATATTTGTAAGAAATTTAAAAAAAATAAAATCTTATTTTTAATTATCAATATGTATGTAAATATACATTATTCATTTTCATTCTTGTAATTTAAAACTCATTTTTGATTTCTAACATTTGATACTTAAACCAATAAATTAAACATTCAATGTAGAGTATGTATAATACAAATTGTTGAATAAAATATTTTTTAGAAAATTTAAAAAAAAATAATAAAAAATTAATTTTTCATTGTTAGTATATATGTAAACATACTACATCCATTTTAATTTTTGTAATTTAAAACTCATTTTTAATTTCAAACATTTGACTTTAAAACCATTATATTAAGTTTTAAATGTAGAATATGTGTTTAATATTAGTATTTGCTTAAAATATTTATAAGAATTTAAAAAAAAATTAAATCTTATTTTTAATTATCAAAATGTATGTAAATATACATTATTCATTTTCATTCTTGTAATTTAAAACTCATCTTTGATTTCTAACATTTGATACTTAAACCATTACATTAAGCTTAAAATGTAGTGTATGTATAATACAACTTGTTGAATAAAACTTTTTTAAGAAAATTTAAAATAAAATAAAAAAAATTTTATTTTGTCATTGTTAGTATATATGTAAACATACTACATCCATTTTCATTTTTGTAATTTAAAAATCATTTTTAATTTCAAACATTCGATACTAAAACCATTACATTAAGCTTAAAATGTAGTGTATGAATAATACAAAGTTATGAATTAAATATTATTTAGAATTTAAAAAAAAAATTAATAAAATATTATTCTCAATTATTAATACTTATGTAAGGATACTACATCCATTTTCATTTTTCTAATCAATAATTCATTTTTTATATCAAATATTCAAAACTAAAAATATTACATTAACCTTTAAATGTAGAGTATGTAAAATACAACCTGTTGAATAAAACTTTTTAAAAAAAATTTAAAAAAAAATGATAAAAAATTATTTTTAATTGTTAGTTTGTTCGTAAACATACTACATCCATTTTAATTTTTGTAATTTCAAACTCATTTTTAATTTCAAACATTTGACTTTAAAACCATTATATTAAGTTTTAAATGTAGAATATGTGTTTAATATTAGTATTTGCTTAAAATATTTATAAGAAATTTAAAAAAATTTAAATTGATTTTTAATTATTAGTATGTACGTAAACATACTACATCCATTTTCATTTTTGTAATTTAAAACTCATTTCTGATTTCTAACATTCGAAACTAAAACTATTACTTTAAGCTTAAAATGTAGTGTATGAATAATATAAACGTTTTGAATTAAATATTTTTTAGAACTTTAAAAAAAAACCAATAAAATTTTTTTTTTTAATTGTTAATACGTACTTAAGCAAACCACATCCATTTTCTTTTTTCTAATCAATTATTCATTTTTCATATCAAATATTCAAAACTAAAACCATTCTTTAACTTTTTAATGTAGAGTATGTATAATACAACCTTTTGACGTTTTGTTTTGATCTTTCTTCCACAATTGCAGCGTATTTTAGCTCATAGTTTTTTTTTTGGTTTTTGATATTTTTGTAAGTCGCATTGAGTGCAATAACTTGTGTTACTATTGTTATTATTTTTCCGTGATCTATTCACTGTGGAGACACAAAATAAAAACCTCATACCACGATACACTTCGTAAGTTTCTTTGCCACATTATCACTTCATTCATTCATCCACCATAGGCGTCTTTGACTACTGTGTGACGCTGTTCCGCCAGCAACTAATACGTTGTGTGTGAGGCCGCCCAGCTCGTCGAGTTCGATAGTCCGTCCACACTACTCACCGACCATCGTCGTACCTAGACTTTTAGTAGTATTAAGATTAATTTTCAGTTTTGTCTCTAGTCTGTAAACTCTGTGGTCATTGCACCAGATAGATTCGACCACAGAGTCCTCCCAATAACTATACTGTTGCATTCCCTTTCCTGTGATCTCCACCTAATTCCCTTGTCGTCGTTGTTAGTGTATTTGTTGTAGTGCTTTCATATTGCCTACCCATTTATTATAAGGTGTCGGTTATTGAGTTGCCTACCCCCGCCTCGCAAAAAAACATTATTATTATTTTATTCGCTCTTGGACGTCACCGAGTGGTCCTTCGGGTAGCCGTTATTGTTAGCCACGTACAACTCCTTTGTTTTTAAAGTTAGAGAATCGATCAAATGCCATAAACCTTCTCCGTAATGAGCTCTTCAATTAAAAAAAAAACCATAACGATCGATTCAGTAGTTTCCGAGAACATATCACTCAAAGGTTTTCATTTTCACATTTATATATTAGATATATCATACGCTACTAACGTCGTGTACAGTGAATTTACATATCTTATGGCCTATTTTGATTTAAATCAAAAAACGAAATGTCAAAGGCCATAAAAATCTCAATGCACAATATATGTATATATTATATTAGTCAACAATATTATACTAATATATTAATATACTTAGTTCCATAAATAATTTTATAGTTTAAAGTTATTGTTATTATTATTTAAAAAGTATGTTGATGTACCTAAGTCTTCTCAAGAATAGTACCCAAATTAATTATTTGAATATTGTAAATTTGTAATACACACATATTTTATGATTAATAAATACGTAATGGATATCTAGAATATCCCTAATCCCGTGCTGAATTGATACCAAATAGAGGTTGGAGCTCCTTCTCTTTAAATAAAAAATTAACATATTCCTTAAGAATTTTTTTAATTAAGTGATTAAATAATTATAAAAACAAATTTAAACATTAAAATTCTAATTTTTACCAATTCAATCACTTACTAAAGATAGTAGATGCCATTTTTTCTGTTCAAAACTTAGAGACTGATAGATAGTAGGTACCCTACTAGTAATCTTAAAATTTAAGTTTGAAATTGTTAGAAAATAGCTATTTAAATAACGGAGAAACAATGAGAGTAATTAGGAAAATAATAGCTTTACATATAGGTAATTTACATTAGTGATGTTAAAAAATAATAAGGTAGGTATATAATTTAATATTTTTAATTAGTATTAGAAGGTAAATGAAATGTGTATTTTTGTTTCAATTGTTTCAATTACCAACTGTATAATTACTAGTTATGTCATGTCTAGTCTCAGTTTTAATATTAATTACCATGTATTATTGTATCAGTATACTGTGTAACAATAAAAAAAACAAATAACAATAATTGTTGTTTGTAACTAAATAAAAACGAATGACAATAATTATTTATAATATAATACTTGTTGCTCAACAAGAAAACATAGTAAAAGGATATTTTATACAAATAATGTTTTTAGGTACATAAGGATTTGGAATTTGAGCAAAAAGTGGAAGTACTTAACTAACAAATAAGTAAAACTACTATAATAAATACATTGTAATATTGAGTTTTGAGGAATTATTTTTATTATACATTAACTTCCCATAATTTTAAATTATTATCCATTACTTCATGGAACCAAGCTCGTTTTTGAATGTCCTTAAAAGCCGGCGCCAAGGTTTTTAAGTCGAGCTTAAGTAATGCTTCATTGCCTAACATTCCATTTAGTTCACTTAACAGTTTTGTGTTTCCGTGTAATTTCAGTAATGAGGCGAAGCCAAACACAAACAATTTCACTGTTAGTCTTTGATTAGCCCAATTTTCAACCGTCGCATTACCACTAGCTGATTGTATTTTACCCACATATTCTGCATACCGTGATGAAAAGTATCCAATCAACTCTTGGTTAGAGATTTTTGTCACGCCTTTTGTTTTTAAACGTTCTTTAATTACTTTGTAATATTTCGGAGCGTATACATACACCTAAACAGTTAATATAAATTAAATATATGAGTAATATTATGTAGGTAGAAGTGAATTATTTAGAAAAATCGAATTAAAGAGGTATATTGGTATAAAGAAATTTTAACTACATAATATACTTCTATCAATACAATATATAATATATATATGAGGTTGGTTTCGTACATAATTATTACAGAATATTTTGTTCACATATCTAGTTAAATCAATAATAATATGAAGTATAAGTAACGTAATTTTTTTTTTATAGTTAAAAATTATTGTAAAATGTAATGCATCCACACAAATAAATAGACGATAAATAGTAGTAAGGAAGCAGTATAAGCACAGTCAAGGACGCTGTGCTCTAACTCTGTTGCCCTGTAAATACACCCTTAATAAGTAATATAGTAATCGTATTTAAATTTCTTTTTAATGCTGGTTTTGTATTTTATAATACCCTTTCTGATAAAACTAATTCAAGTTTACTTAGCTTCTTAAGTACTGCAATAACATTTTTTTTTTAATAAAGCATTCAATGAAAATCTTATTCTGTTGTTAATGGTAATTTTAAATTATTATTTATTAATTATAATATTTCTACGTAAAGAAAAATTAAATATTGATAAATTACTTTCACAAGCGTTTGTGTGAATCGTATTCAAAATATTCGGTGAATATATTATTAATAGAATATATTAGAAATATTAAAAATATTCTAGAATGGTAATTTTCAAACTTTTTTTGATTGATATATGTTTAATTTTTAAAATTTATTTTTTAGGTAAAGGAATAAAAAATCTGATAAAATAAAATACCATAAAATATCAGTCAAGAGTTCAGATAGTAAAATTGAATACATGTGATAACCTCTAGGTAATTGGTAAAATATTTTGTGAAGATTTAATAATAAGCTTTCTTGAGCAATAGTTTTACTACGAATGCCTTGTAATACTATCGCGCGTCATTATATCATAATCCAGGCGCGGATCCAAAGAGTGGGCCCGGGCTCACCCAAAATTTTCAAAAATAATAATTTTAATTTTGAATATATTATGCATTTATTATTTTAGAATTTTTATTAAACGTTTTAGAATTTATTATATATATATACTATATAATTAATAATCGTGCATGGAGAGTAACAGAACAATTTATATTCTACATTCAATCATAATTTTATACTGTATTATCTTTTGTGTTTAAATTTACGGGCCTACCAAAAATATATTACTGGATCCACGCCTGTCGTAATCAACTAACTGTGTTAGGCTTTAATTGTCAATAGATTATCTGTAGGACACAAAACAATGAACGCATACCTGATAGAGAGAATTGCCTGTGATATATGAAGTCACGTAATGAGATCCAAAACTCCTGACGAATTCAATAACCGACAAACTATCACTGACATTAACAGAGGCCACCTGTTTGGCCACTAGTTCGTGAAGGTCATAGCTATTATCCATTACTAAATTAGCAGTCTCCCTATGCCTAGCCACCCTGACAAGAACATAACAATGATCTCCGGTTACATAAGACACGTCTAAACCTGCATTAAAATATTATACACATCGATGATTAGTGGGTATATAATAAATAATAATTAATAATGAATAAAATACACAAAGGTAGATGATATTGTACTGCATTCTTTTGAAATAAACCAGATCAATTCATTTTATTGTATCTATATTTATGCTGGAATAAAAATGCACTTTATACTTTATTATAGGTACATCGTAAGTAATTTTCTAATTAACGTTTTTGACTTGTTTCTAGTAATATTTCATGTGTATAAATGTATATAAGTATCCAACAAACCTAAATTTCTAGCCAACGTAACTTTGGACCAACTGCCTGTAAACGCTTGCCACGGTTTCTCCAGCCTTTCTATGGAAAAATCTCTAAAATAGGCTTGCAATAATTGTTTTACATTATCACAAAACTCCATGTGGAAGTTCCCTTGGAAGACTTGACCACCTCCTTCTCCGATATTTCTTTTGAGACTATAATAATAAAGTAAACATACATTATTTTTTTAGATTTAAATACAATAAGCATTTTAATATAATATATTAATCACACTAGTCACTAATATATTTATAATTATGTTATTTATTCAACACCAATTTTCTATTTACCTTTGTTTTTCCGGTAAGTTCATAAACACGTCTACCGTGGGTTCTCTGAATATCCATGAATGACCAGGGTCATTTCCGGGGATCACTCTCATACTTATGCTAAGGTATCCATAACGGTTAAATACGTTAATGGCGTTACCCACTTTAATGTCTGCGTAAGTCTGTTGAAGCCTTAACGCGAAAAGAATAAAAATCATTAACGCCTTGGCCCCTTCGAGGCCCATTGCTTGACCTATAAAATGACAATATACACTATATTAAATTGTTTTAGTTATAATCACAGCATACAGGATGATATCATGCAGCGTGCAACGAACAAAAATAATTTTTATTATATTGTAAATTCCTTTTCGACACTTCAGTACAAGAATGTCACTAATATGGTAATATATAGAGAATACACAAATACGTTTTGGGTGAGCTATAGAGGTATGTTAATTATGTATAATAGCGCTGAAATATTTTTATTTTAAGTAAAATATAAGTTTATATTTTGTCGTGAATTTACTTATATGCCATGATATTATTAATTAGAATTAGCTATAATTTATACGTTAAACTTTAATCGATATAAGTATCTTTGATTGAGCCAGTATTGACAAAAAATAATAAATATAAATTACCTATAATACATGTAAATGATAATAGTTCACAACTATAATAATCAAAAACAGGAAAGTTATAGGAATTGCATTACCATTTGCATCCGTTTTCACATTTATTAATGAATAATGAGAATCGAGCAACAACAGTTTCTGTTGAGAGAGAAGGGAGTGAATATCTGGAGGAAAAAACAAGGGTTATTTTATGTTTAAATTTGATGAGATTTCAATTGCATTCCTAAACTAAAATATGATCTTGGTTTTTTTTATAACCTGTAAGAACTGTTGCGTAACATAGTTTAACCTAACCCTTTTATTACTTCACATAAAGAGGATCAACGAATATAAAAATGCATTTGTATGTGTTACATTATGTACATAAAAAATATTTTCATTAATAGTTACACCATAATCATTAATCACCTACATACTAACATAGGTATTATAAATTTAAATATAAAAAATAAATAAATAATAATAATAATAAATATATATTCAGTGATAACTGGTTTATAATAACAAATGATAACAGATTGTTGGTGGGATAATGATCGTGATCACTTGGTTGGGTGCGGAAGGTGTGCAACTAGGGGGGGAGATAATTTTTTCTAGGGTCATGGTTACAAGAGGCGACGAAATCGACCTTGAGAATATATAAGAAGTGAGGACGGTTAGTTCTAGAACATAATTTACACCTACTTAGGTATTTGAAATTACAATTATGTTAAGTCCAATTTAGTTTGTGAGAGCCTGTAAGACTGTAACACATTTTTTAAAACAAACTTTTGTACAGAAATAATTCTTTGCAGATTGATATAATTTTTGCATCAACTAAGTCCTACGATATATTTGTTATAAGAATAACCTAACTACTTAATCCCAATATATCTATAATATTGTAAATTTATCCCTAGTCACTCCTAACTGCTATTACCAGATAGCCGAAGTTACAGCCTGCTGGTCCTTAAAAACCTCTAAGGTCCTTAAACTGGAGGTATGAGGAAGAGCAACTGCCACCCCTCAAAAATTCAAAATGTATTTATTAGGTATATTTATTCTCTAAGTATCTTTAAGTATACGGTATATCGCCATAAAATAAAGTCCCCCCATCCCATAAAAATCGCCCGAATTAAGACCATGATTTAAAGGACATAGAGTTGCTTAGATTTCAAGTAAGTAAGTCATTATCTAAGAAATATGGTGTTAGTCTAACACTTAAACATTAATTATTCAATGAGATACGGCGATCTATCTATCTATATCTAGATATAGATGTCTGAAAACATGCGATTAACGTCTAGAGCCGAAGTCAGACGTATGTTTTACGTGCCAAAGAGTCTAGATTAAAATATAATATTTTAAAATTTTTATTTGTGTAGCCTTAAGTGTTTTTTATGTTTAAGACAGTAGTGGGATTATAATTTTGATATAAACTTTCTAGTTTTTTCATAGTAAATAGAACTAATATCGTAAATTTAGTAAAATGTGTGGCAATTTGATGTGGATCGCGAACTCATTCATTTTACTAAATAATAATTTATAATATGTATTCAACATCAAGATAATATATTTAATTTTAAATTACACCGTCGTCTTAAGCACATAAATATACTTGGTATTATAAAAAAATTTTGAAATACTATTTTAAGTTGTTAAAATCATTGTGTTAATCTGACTACATTTACACATAAAACGTGGGTAGCTGCTTAGTCGTTGCCGGTATGTCGGCACCCGACTATTTATCAACTCTCATTATATCATTGAATAGGTAATCATGTTTTTAACTTTTGATTTTTATCAAAACGTTTTTCATTGTGTTGATTACAATAATACATCAATAAACTTAAAATTTAAAAAAAAAATGTCATGTTGTGATGTCCTTTAAGTAAGCAGAATACGAAGAAGGTCAAAAATTAAAATAATAAACTTATGTCACGTGTATAGTTAAGTTAACTTGACGAGCGACGAATATCATTACAACTTATTAGTAAAATCCTATTTATTTGTTTTTAAATAAACATTTGATAGGTACTCACCGGTAATATTTCTTATTTAATGAATAAATTCTTATCCTTTAAAGGCTATCATGTGGTTAAATGTGGATCAATTGTACCTTAAGACGCCAAAATTATTTATCCAATTATTGTAATAATTTAACAACGAACGTTTATTGATGCGTGAACGACGGAGCGATACATATTATGTCTTCGTGTAACTGGTAGTACATGTTCCAGAGCACTGACTGCTGATAGCGGAGACGCGTAGATCCAATACCGACAAACTCTTGTCAGTTGTCGGTGGTCATGGAGGGGGTTCCATTACCGAATGTCGAACAAAAAGCAATCTTATTGGATGAACTGCTCTTCTCTCTTCCCACTAGCCTGCAATTTTTTACACTCAGTACCAGGATGGAGTCCAATAAACCCCGGATTGAATACAAATAATACATTAAATTACAGGACAATTCTAGATATATTTGTATTGTTATTATTATTAAATTTAAATAGATATAAATAAAAATATTGATATACAGACTTAGGAACTTACATCAGTTTATAATGATAAACATATTTTTATCCCAACACTGGATTAAGTGATGGAGTCCAAAAATGGCAAGCTGTAAATGTGATTACAAATTATACATATTAATTATTATAATTTATAATATTATATCATTAGTTGCCATTGAAAATAATTTTTATGTTATTACAGAAAAAAATATGTAAAGAATTCCAGCACATCTTTTAACTTTGGAAAATCACAAACTGATTTTGATAGTGATCTTAAAAAAATATTAAATATTAAATGATGTTTAAATTATCATAGTCATTTGATAAAATAAAATAAATCCTAAAAAATCAATATAAAAATTTAATTAATGTATGGTTTTATGTAATTCATTAAAAAACCCCAGTCACAATTTAAATGAGTGTACAAATAAAACTAATAAATTTAAAAATAAAATAAGATATTATCAGAAAACTATATATGCCAAAAATAAACAAATATGTAAACTAAAGAGACAATTGATAAATAAACAAAAATACCGAGAAATATACAAAAATTCTCTTTTAAAAACGTTAATAAGACAGATGAATATAAAAAAAGCATGTTAATTTAAAGAGGAAAAAAAACTATATTTTATCTATACTACGTGCAAATACATCGGTACTACTAAATACAGTTGACATAAAAATGTCGATGTCGATTATGTATTAGACACGAATAGAAGAGGATTAAACTGTAAGTAAATTTAATTTACTTACAATATACATAAAATATATTTTTCTTTTATTAATTTTTTTTTAATTTTTACATAGCAACCGATTGCTATAACAACCAGTTGCTATAAACAATAATTATCGTCTCGACTGATAACATTCTCAATGTCGCAAAAATTAAAATAAACTATGAACTTGTAAATTAGGTACCCAGTACTTACTAGTTTTATTATTCATTTTACACTATGTAATAAATATATAAATAATACACTTTAATATATCTATTATATATCATGATACATTAGTAACTTATGGACTGTTTAAATCTCTTTCTTACCTATACCTCTACCTATAGCTATACTTAATGTATTAACTTGTTTTGATTATTATTTATCCTGACAGATTTTAATATTTTTTAATCTGTATTATGAGTAAAATAAATATTAATACATTATAATATTAAAGTATAAATACTAATAACTAAGTCAAACAAATTTTTATTTAGTGAAATATTAAATTTTTGCAGATGGATGGTATATTTTAGCCTCAGGTTTGCCCCTATTGAATAAAATTGTCAAACCACCACTGCACTGTTTTCAGTCTTTTTACATTTTCCATAACGAGACAACGAGTGTTTATTATATTACATAAACACAAATGTAAAAGAGTAGTATATAAGTTAATTGACAAGCAACAATTTAATTTAAAATTTTGAAATGTGAAATAAGAATGACAACAGTGAAGCAGGCTGACACTGGCAACAAAATATACTCAATAAGAACCTGGCAGCATATGTGTAGACAACCACTATGATTACGGGGGTATAATATGTATGTCGTGTTTCTTATCGTAGACAGTCCCGTATTATCATATAGAGTATCTGATTCAATTTTCAATGGTCATTTGTTGTCTAGCCACATTACAGACGATAAACATATCAATTCGACACGGAGATTATAAAATATAAGTACATTATATTATTAAATTTGTTAAGGTTATTTTTTACCCCGAACAATTCACTAGAGAATACTTACTGATATATATATATATATATATAATATATTATGTCCATTTATATTAACAAAAACGTCGTGTTTGTGAATCCACTCCAGATTTAGAAAAAATTTTATGTCCCATCGGTTTAATATCCTGCTGGCTGCTGCTGTAATGTTCAATTTTCAAATAGGTACCTGATACACGAAATAATAATGCGTACCTACCATCTTTGCATGTTTGTATAATGTATATTATACATTATACAATACCTACATCCGGCCGTTAGCTTGACATTTTTTTTTATAGGTATTTATTTTTCAATATAATTTCATTATAAACAGCCTATACTTGTGTATTTCCTGTAGGTGTGTGTATTAAACATGGTATCAGTTTGTCGTTCAATTTAAAATCGTAAACGGTAAATTAGGTACGGAATATAAACCTAAAATTAAAGAGTGATCAAGTGAGTAACACTCTGCTGTATACCTAAATTCTTAATAGTCACTATAATTTATGTAAGTACCTATTAAATTTGAATCCAAATCCAATGGGCAATGAGAGGTATTGTAAACGAAAAACGATTCTGAACGGAAATGATTTGTCAGTCTAGAGTATATATTCTAAATTAGTTGGTGAAAAAGGTAGTTTACATTTTAATAGAAATAAAAAATGTTATTTTAAATTTATACGAAATCGCGTAACGATATAATAATTTATAGTTAAACGATTTTAAATATTTGTTATTATTCAAAAAGTATACGTCGTAGATAGGTAGGTACTTGAAAATTTCACCAGTTATATACCAGTTTATAATTTAATTTTATAAATATTTCGCTTATTTTAAGGTTATTTATAGTCATTTGAAATATTCGTTTTTGTTTAGTTTTTTTATGTATATACATTTTGATAACATTTTTTTGGCCAAGTTAAAATATAGCGATTTAAAAATTATAGGAATACATAGCCACAACTTTTTTTTATTAGCCTTTTAAGTACAAATATTGACAAAAATTCGGCAAAATCATGAATATTTTCAAATTATTCTGTAGTTAAAATTTATAATAACATTTGTATAAGTAGCTAAGAATTGAAATTTAATCCATAAATTTAGCTTACAATAATTACAAAAGAACTTGAACGTTTGTCGATTAAAAAAAAAATTTATCTTAAGTTTAAATTTTTACGAAATCCAAAATTCACTCGTAAAATAACGATTTACTATCAAATAATTTTAGATTTTTGTTATAATTAAAAATAACTATGGCTACCTCTACTACTAGCACATATCCCTCTAGAAAAACGGGATTAAAATACTCCCGTTCATTTCTTGAAAAATATACATTACTTAATATTCTATATTGTAAGAACAATATAATAAATACAATACTTAAAAAATTATATCATCCTACTGTGATAATAAAAGTAAGAAAAAAAAATGATTAAAAGGTTATGTTATACATAAAAAAAACACATAACGAAATATAAGGAGATGTGCGCTGAACATCTTCACTCAGAATCGTTTTTCGTACACAATAATATATTATTATTTATTATTTATTAAATTCAAATTTAAGCATTTTACACCCACTCGACAGTGGTATACTGCACTACTGCAGTATACCCACTATTACATACCTTTTTAATGTTTTAGTTATTTCTTATAATGATACACATTTTTTAAATTGTATAACTAAAATATTTGATAGTATGTATTATCAATATAAGTAATAAAATAACAATAATTGTTTAAGAACAATTTGACGATTAATTTAAAAATCCAGGAAACACCACTATATTTCTCTAGTCATTAGTCATTATAGGTAGTAGGTACTCATTAATAAAGACCGGATTTTGCATATAATGCATATTCATATTTTTATAAGCAATTACATGCGGTAAATAATCCATCAATTATACTTAAATAAATAATGTTAGAAATTTTATTTTCATATTTTGTACATAAGCGCATATTTTATACAAATAATAAGTATATATCTAAATGTTTTAATTTAATTTGTAATTTATTGTATCGTTGTATACAAGGTTTATATATTATAATCTATAAAACTTTGCGTTGTATGTAGAATTATAAATTATAATATACAAATTTGTTCCACCAGGAGCGTCATTTGTGGTACACAGGGTATACATTTGCGTACCTAAAACTCTAAATTGTAATTTTTGGCCCGAACGACAGTTGATAGTTTTAACCTGCCCCCTTCGCCTCCCTCGAATACGCCCTTGCATAAGCATCAAAATATAAAATTGTCTAAGTATATAATTATTTGAACGAAAAAATTATTTTCCAACAACTGCAACCAATAATCGTGAATTCGAGCATCGCTACAACACATTACTTATAATTCAAACAAATAAATACGAATGCACATTCTTTTCAAGTATTTCAATAACGAATTTTATTAAGACAAGTTTCTCGGTATATGCTACAGAGTACAGGTTATATAAAAAGGTTTTTGAAACTCTATTATTTATAATATAAAAAGAATAAATAGGTACGTTACACGACAGCCGGTAACCCGCATACAGTTATTATAACACAAAACACATATTATACTTTCCAATTTATGTCAGTAATATATTGTCGACATACCTACCCTTGTTTGGACAATTCCATCCATGTGTATAGAAGAACCTTTTTATTTTTGTTTATGTGTTTTTTCCGAAATCTGAAACTACGACGCAGTTTGTTGGCTGTCAATGTAATTTATAACGGTGCAATGTTTTTTTTTCTATTCAGAGGTTCTTATAACGACGGTATAATCTCTTTATGTAGTTATTAATCTCGATTCGAGAGGGATCATTAATGTGTTTTCCGAAAACGCATATCCCAAACGGTATCAATTGTTATTATGTAGGCATTGAATTTCATAAAACTATAAGACGATATCTACTGCGTCGTATTACTTTTATAGCGACGTTCGGGATAGATATATTTTAGATAGGTACGCATTATTTTCTCATCAAAGGCAACCGCCGATCTCTACTGCGTATTAAAATTATTGGTATATTATATTATTATACGAAGTATGCATATACCCGACTGTACATTATATCCATACATATTAATACCTGCAGATGTCTGACCTATTTACCAGTTTTGAAATCAGTTTCGCTTCTTTTAATAATCCCTTATACTATATAGTATTGGATGATGTTTGTCGACGGACAGAGTTCACCATAATTGCAGTCCGTTTGTGTTTGTTCGAAAAAAACGTATTTATAAGTTTATAACACACATATATTAAATATAATACATACAATAATATCTACAACGCGGTTTTTCGTTTGAATTTCGATTTCCAATATATAATATTTCATTTTATACCGGGTTTTTGCGTACATTTTATACAAATCTAAATTTTAAGAAAATTATATGGAAACTATACCATTCAGAATAGTTTAACATTTATAAAAAACAAAAAAATTATTTAAAGAAGTAACAAGATGGTGAAATCCAAGCTGTTGAAACGTTATCAACAGTCATTATTTATTTATATTATTATTTAGCAAGCCATAATTATTTTAAAAATACGTTCGAGTCGATCGACGTTATAATTTCGCCACCACTGTAATGTAGATATGCTCTGAACACGTTATTATAGGTATAATATTATCGCTGTTAAAACACGAATCAAGTTATAAAAATCAACCAAATAATTGATTACTTTGTAACAATTTAAAGTTTAGGTACCTACAACTACAATTATATGGTCCCTACTACCCTACTTATATATTCATTGTATATGTTTTAAAAAACGTAATATTTATAAGTGTTAATATACGACGTTGGATTTTGAAGTATATTAAGAATGATAATAAAAAAATTGCTTAATAAAAAGTTCTTTAATTTATTTGCTACATTGTTTACTATTCATACTTTTAATATATTGTTCCCAAAAGGGGGATTTTCCCGATTGGCGGTGAAAAATTTATTTTTATATTATATTGTTGTATTATTGCATTTGTAATTGTAACTGTATAAACTGTATAAAAATATCGTCGTTATTGCCTATTGGTAAAACTATATTGTTTTGGTATATGTATTTTGTAATATTAACAAGTTTTAACGTACCTAATCATTTTTATAAAATCGAAAGTACTAAAATTATTGATAATGATTTCACCTTTATACATTTTTGATGGGGACACATTTCAGCCGCGCTCAAGAAAAACCCAGGCCGTAATTACCATTAGGTATACCTTTTTATACTTTAATTCGTAAACAGCGTGCCGCACGTAGGTATCTAATCGGGCTATTGCTATAACTCGCACCCTAATAGTAGGCCGGTGCATTACATACGTGTTATAATATTGTATTATTAATTGCATGGTAGTCAATTACCACCGAAGAGCGACCGGTTTTCGGGACACAAGTAATAATAACACACACGCGTGATGATACCTATTCCGTCGTCTGTTGCGGCTACGCGTTTTTTTAATGATATAGGTACGGCATTAACGTCTCCACCGCCTCTGCAGTGTAGACGCGGACAAACACTAACAGGCCGTGTGACTGATATCCTAATCACACGCCGATGAGACCGGTCTTCCGAGATACCACCATCTCATTACCGCGTGCCTTCATACTAAAATATAAAAACCGTGATTAAAAAATATAAGGGGAAGGGTGTAGGAAGATAAAATATACTTAATCACCTATTTTCATACTAACCATAAACATACAAAAAAATTTTCATTTAAGTTGGTCTAGCTGCTTCGGAGAAGTGCGATTACAAACACCGTGACACGACACATTTATATATATTATATAGATAGATGTTAAAAAAAAAGTTCATAAAATTTAAAAAATAATTAAAACAGAACAATCTAACGACAACCGACGACCGACGGGTATATATATTATATATACCCGTATATTATATATTATATATATATACCCGTCGGTCGTCGGTTGTCGTTATATATATACTACGAAGTTAGCCAGTTAGGGAACATGGTTGAAAAAAATAACTCGGTATAGGCAGCCAATGGTATTTAGGTAATGACTAATTATATTTAGTATGAATCGTTTAATTTAAGAAACAACTGTGCCGTTCGAAAGAATAGAAAATTATCATAATAATAATAGGTAGGTACTAGGTATCGGGTTTTGTTTATGTATTTGAATGCACAACAAAATTTTTTTTATAAGTGTATTTTATCATCTAGATTGATTTATAGCGAAGAGTGTTAATACGTTTTAAAAACTAATTAATGATAACTGTTGAAGTGTAGTGCGGCAGCGTCGCAGCGCTCAGCGCGGTGGTAGTCACTAGTCATACTGCACGCGCATTTGTGTACGCGCGTCAGATATAAGAGGAGGAGCCAAAAATTTAAAAACACCAAATCTTAGTTCCTTTCTAAATCACTCAATAATTAAAATATTTTTGATCTGAAAAATGATACTGATTCAAAATAGTAATACCGGTATAGTGTCGTTGAGTTTTTTTCGTATTATAAATTTATAAATGATAAAAAAATATTCAAGAATGACCAGCTTTCAACTAAGAGGTAAATTTGAACGCTCTTAACTTATAAAAAAATATATATATCAAAAATCGGCCAACGATAGTATACCAAACAACATATCTAGATTAAATATTGAAAGTTACAGATTCCTAGCTATAATATATAGACCAATGGAATGGAACTAAAAATGCAAAATTTCCATTTTTATACGTTATTTATTAAGGAAAAAATTCACTAAAATTTTTTCTAATATTTTTTAATTTTGTCTTAAACCAAGCTTTAGCTATAGATGTTATCAATTTAACCATTTAATCAAAATAAAAATTAACGGATATTCCCCCTTAATAATTAATTATTATGTCGGGTAATATCGTCATGCAATGCGTATATATGTATTTTGTCTGAAAAATATCGCTACTTTAATTTAGAACGAGGACACGAAATATATCATAATAAATATTTTCTCACAAGATATCTCTTATTCACTGTACGTATACGTTTTGTGTATACATTATTAGTATTCGTTAAAAAGCGAGTTTCATAGAAATTAAAGTCCATTAAAATATTAAACGGATTTTGTAACTAATCATAGTCTTGTAATTAATCTTAATATATTGAAAATTCTATATGTATAAAAAATAATAATTTAGATAATAGAGAAATGTTTCATGTTTTTAGGATAAATCAATTTGAAATATTACTAAAAACAAAATTGATTTGTTAAATCTAATCAATAAAGTTAATCAATAATTTTTTTATTATTATTTCCGGGTAATTTTTAAAATACTTGATATTTTTAATATATAAATAGCATCAAATTTGTTTTTTTTTTTGTTCGAATTCCAGACTTCCAATAACTTCCAGTATACATCTGTTATTTAAAATTAGTTATAAACCATATATACTATACGAGTTTAAGTAATACCTACAAATTTACAAATAATTTCTATAGTAAACGGAACATTTATTTATTAATATTAATTTTATTTGTATTATACTTTTCGCGTATCAGTCAAGTTCAGTTTTGCAATCTCTTGCAAAATTTCCCTTTTCTCTTCTTTGATCCCAAGTGTTTATCCAATTATTTGGACACATTCTCTGATAAATATCTTTGAAAATTTCACAGCTAGAGTTGTCTTTGCCCAATAGATGTAAACACCTATGGTAGTCTACGTAATGAATGAAGCAATAACGCGAAACATTTGTGTTTTGGAATCTCGGGTCCATGGGACAACTGACGTTGGGAAGATCGCCGATTTCTGTAGGCACTGACATTTTTTCGCCGGTTAATTGTCTGACAAATCCTTTTTTAATTTAATAAATTAAGTTATGACAGAATCAAATATTAGTTGCACTGTATTAAAGAACTGTGTCTTATAAGAATATTGAAATTAAATGTACAAATTAAGTAAAGTAAATAAAGTTGTTGATTTGGTTGAACATAATTATTTATTAGTGGCCATAAACTTATTTAAGTGTTTATGAATTACAATTTTGTTAATAAAATAAACAACACTCAACATTATCCGTGCATAATATACTACACAAATTATGTATATACTAAATGCATATTATAATCATTGAAATCTACAAGAAAAAAAGAAAAAATTATTATACTTGTGCCAAACTGTCCATCGTTACATTCTGGTTTAATGTTAGTAATATATACGAATTTATAATAGATATTATATAATATTCAATTTATTTTTCTTCGTTTAAGTTTTTGATTAAATAACCTTGAATTATTGATATAGAATAAACACAATTTAATTTGAAATAACTAGAATAGAATATAACTTACTGTCATAATAAATACATGCTATCGAAAAAGTTCAGACGGATCACTATTAAGAATTTCCTAAATACATTTTTTGTAAAATTAAAAAATATATTTCAAGTTTAAATTTACTATTTATTCTGGATATCATGGATCACTGTATAAGACATTCATATTTAAATATTAAATAAAAAATAAAATTTTGAATTAAAAAATGTTATATCCAACAATTAAAATTTCTTTTTTATTAATTGTCAATAATTTGTGTTGTAAGTTTTATAGCTATAACTATAGTATCAATGTATCATCAGTATATTGCTACAGTAGTACAGTATTAGTAAAGTATATAAATACCATAGTAAACTATTAACTATAAAACAGCAGGAACTCTAGAAGTATTTTAAAAATAGTTTCATCATTTGATATTTTTATGATATCGAATAAATTATAAATAATATTCAAAGAGACTTCATTAATGGTATTTTATAATATGATATAATCATTAATATGATTGATATCAATGAGACATTTGGAGGCTATAATGTCTAATAATAATTTTTACGTCTTGTAGTGTCTTTTAATTGTAGATAAATTTTGACGGTAGTAGACTTAAATTTTATTGGGTACTATATATTATATTATTATTAAAATGGTAAAATGTACATGGGATTTATTGTAACGCCGGGTGTAATATGAAAAACAAAATACACAAAGTTACACTACAATTTTCACTAATCGGCGCTATGTATAGAATATTAGATCGAAATTTTCAAATTTACATAACTCTAATATACTTAAACATAATAATATAACGATTTCGTTATTGAGTCGGACTGAGTCAAAGGATATAAATTATCGTTCTAGAGTTTTTAAAAAATGTTATGGCACAGTGATAAATCTTTACTATACAGTCTACTGAAATGTATTAAAACAGTTTATACTTTTATAATTATTTAGTATAGGTACCTATATAATATATAATGGTGTGTAAACATAAAAATTTCGCTCTTCTTCCTCAAATCAAGTCGCTGCCGGGTTCCGAGTACGCATATAAAACTGCGTTATATTATTATATTATATATACGTTCACCGCCCACGATAAAAACACAGTACCGTTTTTTACTCGAACAAAGCTTCCGATGAGGTGGCTATATTCTCTCTGCGCACACGAGTCGTGGTATATACGCGTTTTATACACATGGCGTCTGTAAGCTAATCATTTCCATCGGTCCGTCGTCGTTAATAAGATTATACTTTTATTTTATTTTTTCTTTTGCCCAACACTTCTTGGCAACCTTCTATAATTATCCGGTTGACAGCGGTATGGCCCGATAACCGGACCGAAACATTTATACGCCGTTGGTCGTTATACATACGGTCGCGCTGCTGCTGTGTATTTATTCTTATTTTAATTATAAATTATGACTTTCTGTCTTCCGAAATGGAGAGGGGACCACACCGATTCTGTGGCTAATGCTGTAATACTGCCGTTTCCAATCCGTTAGTCGGTGCGACACTATTCAAATTCTCGAGACATTTTACCCCGAAATCAAGAAAATCGCGTTGAAAATGTTATTGCATACAATATTATACACTATTAAACGACTCTACAGCCGTCCCTGACGTACCACACGCAGATCGTTGCCGAATCGTACACGGGTCAATAGAAAGCCAACGCAATAATGGGTGTTACAGAAAAATACTATATCACGAATGGAAGGTCAGTTTTAACTATATTCACACGCGAGCGAGCAGCGCGGGAGGATTTTAAAAAATAATTCACGGACTCGATTTACCTATACTGCAGAGTAGATGTTTTTGTTTTCAAATTTTACACAAAGAAATTCACCAGGATTTCTTTTCTCGCTAATTTCGCTACACTATCTAATCACTGCAGGATATTGGAATAATCTGGTTAGCTTTGAAAAACGAGTATTCCTATTTGTGGTAATAATATGTTTATTACTAATATTTTAAAATAATTGCGCCTATAAGGCAATTATAACTGCAGATTTTCTCTCTTCAGTCTTCAATGACAGTAATAATAAGGGTGTAGCCTTGTAGTAATTCCAGTTGATTATATTTTTATTTCTGTGTAAAAATAAAACATATAATAATTATTATAGGTACATAGCTGATATATCTACAATATCATTGATTAATACGGTTATATAGTATAACGCAGAAAATTTCCCATTTACTATTTTACTTTTACCGACCGTCTATTTATTAGGATTTAACGCAGCCATACCTACTTATTAAACACAAAAAAAAAAGTAATACATTTTTTCTTTATTTATTCAATTAAACATATATGTGTATTAGAATATTACATTATTACCCATAATTTTTAAGTCATAGTTTGGTAAATAAACTATAAATTAGGTAATTGATAATAATTTAGATATGTATACCTACGTTCAACTAAAATGCATCAATGTGCATTGTACATAATGTATTATTATTTATGTATGACATATATATATATATATATATGTTATAAATACCTTTTTTCTTGTTTAACCGACAGCAGAGGAGGCTTTGTGTGAACAATACTACTCCTCTGCTTCCATTGTTTATTGCTACATAAAAATTCTTAAAAATATCAGTATAAATCACATTGAAATATAATAAAATTACCAATCTAATTAATTTACATATTTTAATACAATAATATCGTCTAACGAACTTTTATCGATGATCTGGAGTTATTTACATTAATTTATTGCAATATAGCAACTATATTAAGTATTTAAAGATAACATCTGAAAATTTACAATTGGCATACTTACAATCAGTTAGAAGCAATATGTACTAATGTAAAATATTAATAATTCTAAAGAACAAAAGTTTTCGTTTTCTCTTCTTCTTTTTGTGGCATTTTTTTAGAAGATCCATCTATGTACCTACCCAAGTTTAATAACTTTAGTTTAATAGTTTAATAGTGTATGGATGTATAAAATTTAGTTGGTTTCTGTAGAACATACTAACAAAAACATTTTATTGCAGTTCTCTCGTATTGTTTTTTATTTTGTTGATTTTACTAATAAGGTTGACACGATAGTTTTTAAGTTCTCGGATATTAACTTGTGTCCAGCACAGTATTTGTCAAATTCCACTTGACGATTTGTACGCCCCATGAGCGAATGAGGCCAATTAAAAATAAACCCCATAGTAACATAGACACGACCCAAATTTCATTGTAAACAAGTTGTATGTGTGTGATAATATTCTCGCGATAAATATTAATACAAAACCATTGAACTATATAACGTTGTCGACTATACGCCTACGCCTCGCAATACACAATAAATATTATGTGTGTTTTGTTGTTGTTATTGTATCAATCTATAGAGATTTTATGAATCAAGTTCATCATTAAAAAATCGTATCTAAAAAAAGAGTACAATCCTAATTCATTGCAAAAAAAAAATCAATACATTTATTAAATATAGTTTTCATAACTGTAGGTATAATGCAGTCTTTCACAATAAATAACGTTTTGCTGTAGCAGTTTTGAGATAGATTTTACACACAAATTTCGTTGATATGTTTAATCGTTCCCAGTAGGTAACTGTAGTCGTATCGTATAATATCAACAATATGTTAAAAATTTATAGTATATAATAGTCTAGGCGCCTTTTAAAAAAATTGCAGCACGAGATATATATGAAGGTCATTATATATGATTTAGCAAAACACTACTTACTTGAAGCTATTAAAAAGTCACCCTGTTATTAGGATTCTTAGATTTGTTTTGCTGAATCATTAACTAAAAAAAAATTGTATGGAAAAGGCTGAATATGTATACACCCAAATTTTAAAAACATATCTCGATTCATATATTGTAAGAAATAAATATGGAAAATTTCTATTGTCTCAAAATAGAATAAAAAAATGCTGAACAGCAATTTAAGATTGGCCAGAAAATTACTCCAGAGTATCAAGAAACTTTGAGTAATTTAGGAAATTTATACTTTTTGACTGATAAATTTGACAAAGCAATATTAAATTATCATAAAGCTTTAAAAATAAATGCTAATCAGAAATTGATTTTGTTTAATTTGGGGAAATTATATTTAAGAATAACTGAGTACCATAAATCAGTTAATGCATTTAAAAAAGCAATTTATTCAGATCCAGAAAATGACTCTGCTCTTAGATGTTTAGCAATTATATATTGTCATCAAGATAACATGTTAATGTCAGTTGAAACCTACAAGAAATGTTAGAAATTAATACCTGATAATAAAGATATTAATTTAGAATTGGCTATGATTTACTTTCATAACCTGCATAACTATCAGGAAGCAGAAGGATGTTTTAAAAAATGTATCGAATTAAAACCACAAAGAGACGATTTGTACAAGAAACTTTTTGCAATATATCAAAAGTTAAAGAAACATATAAATGCATCAGATATTTGCATGTCATTAGGTAATTTATATCTTAATAAATTTGATATAGAAAATGCAAGAAAGACATTTACTACTGCCGTGTATTTAAACCCTAAAAATGCTGAGAGTCATTGGAAAATCGGATTTACTATGCACAAACTGGGTCAATATGGTTTGGCCTTAATTAGATAATTATTAATTAACATAGTAGTTATTAAATAAATGTTTATCTTGTTATATATTAGCTATCGATAGTGTCTCGGTAAACTTAAGTTAAAACAATTTAACTTTCAGCAATTAGAATACTTTAGAATTTTGTATCTGATCGACTATCACAACCTTAACAATTATCAAGAAGCAGAACATTGTTTCAAAAAATGTATCAAATTGAAACCACAAAGAGAATTTGTACAAGAATCATTTTGTAATATATCAAAAGTTAAAGAACATATCATATAAATGCATCAGATATTTGTATATCATTAGGTAATTTATATTTTAATAAATTTGATATAGAAAATGCAAGAAAGGCATTTACTACTGCCATGTATTTAAACCCTAAAAATGCTGAGAGTCATTGGAAAATCGGATTTGCTATGCACAATCTGGGTCAATATGCTTTGGCTTTAATTAGATAATTATTAATTAACATAGTAGTTATTAAATAAATGTTTATCTTGTTATATATTAGCTATCTATAGGGTCTTGGTAAACTTATATTAAAACAATTTAACTTTAAGCATGATTTCCATTATAAATAAAAGTTGGAACACATTATTAAAAAGATTGATTACTGATCACGGCAGTCATTTTATATATTTTAGCTCTTTCTAAATTATTAATAATATATATTATTCTCTCTGTTGACTTTTATTTTTAACCTGTCTTATACTTCATATTTATTTAGTATTAATTATGAAATATTTTAATATGTTTTAATGTACTATAATATTTATAATATTATTAAATTATTAAATTCTTTAAAAATATTTTTGATTTTAATGGTTATTTAAAATAAAACAGTTATTAATATACTTAATTAAACATTTCATTTAATATTAAATATATAATGCAATACAAATATTAACACAGGGATCATTTTATAATAATAATAGCATAACATGACTACATTGAAATTGGTTATGTCATCAGCCTACTTAATTTTTGTAGTTTTTGTAAGCGGAGTTTAGACTGGTATATGTTGATTATTGTAGTGTTTTACACGAATAAATATTCGTTGTTTGATATACGATTGAATGAGAATATTTTTTTTTCTATATCCATTCTAGAAATTATTTTTTAGTTAAACTTTTGACGACATCTGCGCCATTTGGAATTCGTTTTGTATTATTTTTTAAATAGACATTCAATCCTAAAAATATTGGTTTTGAAATTATCACTAGAAACAATAACTCCACCATAAAATAGATGATTTATCCATGATAACATTGAATAATTACGTTTATGTAAACTTTTATCATAACTAGGTTTTGATGTTTTTAGCCAAGTTAAGGGAATTTGTGTTCATATTTCTTAGCAATTCAACCGGTTAAATATTTAACTGCTTTATTGGACATTTCAAGCTTGTTTAACATTATACTTCAGATGATATTGTTTTATTTTAAGAGAGAAATTTGATTTGATTGGTTATAGTTTTCTGTGTTTGTTTAAAAAGTAAGTTTGCTTTTTTCAAATTCTTAGTTAGAAATAAATGAAAAAAAATTGTTAAATAATATAATATCAATGAAAAATAATTATAATAATTTATAAATATTTTTTTTAAAACAGTGGAAATACTCCATTTAACTCTATATGTATGACTGTATTCTCATATTTCTGTAAGTACCCATTTTATAGATAGGTAAAGTATGTTTGTTTAGTTTCATTTAAGTTGAAAAAAAAATAATAATTTCTAAAAAAATAATAGCATGGCTTAAGACTAGTTTAAGTAAATTAGAATAAATAAGAATAATAAATTGCTTGTATATCAAACAGTATATAAAAAAAAAAACTGTAAAAGTAACCTAAGTTAAGTTAAACCATTAAGTCACATTTGATTGTACATCAATACATTATATAAAAAAAAAAAAAAAATGTAAAAAAAATTATTACCTAATCTAAGTTAGTATTAATTAAGTTGATTGTTGTTAGATTATCAAAAAAAAAAAAACTGTAAAAATAAAATAACCTTGGCTTAGTTTATATAAGTTAACTCATAATAACTGCTTGTGTAATAATGCAATATACAAAAAAAAAAATTGTACTAATAAAATATAAAAAAAAGCTCAGATTAGACAACCCCTTATAGACATAGAATCAAATTTTGATTTATATAAAGTAGATGTAGATATTATGGGAGGCTCATGCCCAACATTGATGGCCCTTCTCAGGCCAAACGAGCACTCATCGGCTCCGTCACCAACAGTAAGCTGATTAACGCGTCACGGGTCTGGGCAAAAGTCGCCCTGAAATTTGCAAAAAACCGAGCAGAAATGGTCAGAGTGCCTAGGCCTTCACACAATCCAAGGCTATCGGACCACCTCCGCCGACGCTTCGTCCGAGCTCACGCGCATGCTGCCTGCCAACAAGCGGGCAAGAATCCACGCCCGAATGACGGAAGACATAAAACTAGTGCTGAACGACATACGAAAAGAGGAGAGGACCATTTCCGTCGCCTCGTGGCAAGCAAAATAGAACCGGTGGACTCTCCGGCTTAAAGGCTTAGGATACGGGAAACGTTCCAGTCGGCATAAGTCGCGTTCATTTCAATGGTAGAGGATATTCTATCAGCTAAGGAGGAAGTGGAAAGGTATAGATAGAGAATCGGTTAGACCAAACTTCGCTACTGTGGCAACGTCGAAGGTGCCACCGACTTCTCTGTCTATTCCCTCATCTATGGCACCTCGGGTGGGACGGATGATCACGGCAGATCAGAACGAGACTCCCAGAGTGGCGGACTCCGGTCGGCTCGAGAAGTGAGATCGATCAGTACGTGAAGTCCAGGGCGTCGGACTAAGACCGGCCCGCGAAATCCGGAGCGGACAACAACGATAATAAATATTTAAGGGCGAAAGGCGAGGTAATGTCCCGCCAGACACTTATTTTTCATTCATTGATGTAAAGAGGTTAGCCGGGGGATTGTCCCTGCAACCCTATTTGTTATTTAACATTATTTGTAATTATGTTTTTTGATTTCAAATAAATGATGGCGGTGCCGTGGAAGTATTGTGAAAACAGTTCCCACGACGTCGTCGATTTCAAACCTGAAAAAAAGATGTAGATATATATATAAAAAATAGGGCTTTTTATAATGAATTAATCATAAGAAATAGGCTCTAGCTAATATGTTAATAGAATGTTGAATTAGAAATTAAGCAACAATAACAAAATGTACAACATAAAATATTAAAGTACAATAAAATTGTAAAGCAATCATTATAATCCACCAGTTAAGAAATTCAATTTTAAAAATAAAAAAATTTAAATTAATATAAATAGAGCAACAATGGAATAGAAGTGGAAGAGAACTCAAGTTTTAAATCCGCACTCATACTATTCCTATATTATATGTAAGCTCGAATCATATTATCATGGACTCTTAAATTTTGTATAAAAAAAAACATTACCCAGCTACATTATATTCAAACTTTTTCTCCAATATCTCAATTAATGTATTACGCCGACACTCAACCATGAGTGGTGTTGTGTGGACACAACACAAAAAAGCGTAGGATGAATGTAATAATATGTTCACATAATATCATAATTGTAAGTTGATTATTTATTAAATAAATAACGGTCAAGTTGTCTTACGCAAATAATCATTATAACCCAAACATCTTAAATCACTGATGAAAGGAACGATTTATATTATTTGGTCACGTAGGATATTATACCTAGTTGTGACAGTATAGCACTGTGGCGCAACACATGCAATCTATTTCGTGTGCCGTCGGAGACAATGGATGGTCCAGTAAGCAGAGCCTGATATACCAAATATATGGCCCAGGACAAAATAAAAAAAAATTTTATTTCAACAAAATGATATATTACAATACATTAAATACATAGTTAGTGATAGTCACCGGTGGGCCCAGAATAAATGTCTATTTTGTCCGTGCGTAAATATGGTCCTGGCAGTAAGGGTCTCTGTCGCCGGAGATATAGACAATTTCTTTGTAGCGTGGAAACCTTTGATGGGGTCACCTGCGACTCTGGCCGGCTTGACCAACTCATCTTCTCTCATCAGTGCATGAGCACCATCCAAACAAACAAGTGCAGGATCACCCAAGACACCTCAACATCATATTGCGAGCGACAACTAGACGTTTCCTTTTTTTAACGTCAAAATTAAACAGTGTTGCTTTATTTCAATCTGAGTGTTTAAAACCGTTATCTATTTTATTACGTCAACTGCGCATTCAAACACTGCTACGAATAAGGTAAGGTGCATGCACATCGATACATATACATTTATACAATTTTAAATTTTTTTATTAATTTTATTATAATTTAATAATTAATATTTTACTTCGGGGTACTTGACTATTCTCGAATTACGACTTCGAAAACCCTCCGACGATCAGGAGGAAGGTAATTACGCAAATTTAAATAACTTTTAATAAATACGGCATTCATTCAAGGCTTGTGTCCCTTGTATTTTCCTAGCATTTATTTAAACTTTAAACTACATAACCATTCACAAATATAACATTAATTATCAATACATAACTATATACTTATACTATATACTTTTATTTAGATATCTATTTTTAAATTTATTTTATTTTTGTGTTATTACAATAACAAATTTACAAAGCTAACTCCACGAACGCGGTTCAACAAGCTAAGGGAGATGTTAGGAGCTATAAATATTGATGTATATAATAGTATATTGTCTAAGGGAAAGTGTTGAAATTATAAACAAACACCCTATATCATGTAGTATGTATAAGTAATATGTCTATACTGTAGTTAAGCAGCCGTGGACTGTACATTTTTATAATACTATAGCATATATGTCTTGTGTATAGTGTAGTCGGTATACACAGTTAGTCGTTGACTTATATTACGCCTTATAACACTATTGTACATCGTTTAATTATACTTATTATGATAATATATATGTCCTATCGTATTATTAATTACCTTCAGCTTCTGTATATCTGTGAACTTCAACAATACCTCACTAGTGTTGTTAAATTAAAAACAGTCTAGTCCCTAATTGATCATAAAACTTTGTCGTCCCGTATTTTTGCAGATGAAAAATGAGTGAAAAAATATGTCCACATTTGACGGTATATGCACAGTTACATCTGTAGTTATTACTGCAGTCTGTGATTGTTACTGAGTCTTTCTGTACCTAAGTGGTGTTTGTACTTTCGGGTATCTCCGCGTAGGTATTCCAGAATATTGCTACATACTCTTATATCCAATAATAAATACATTACATGTAGATTAGGTTAAACGTTTAATGAAAAATGTATCCATGTTTACAGCGAGAAAACTTTAACCATAGTACAATGTTTCTATATTGTATACTAATATTCTATGAGATACATCAATGTAAGCGGTTTTAAGCCTATTTACCCAAATACATACCTTGTTTATACAGTTTATACACTTTATACAATATATATATATAGTATGTATATATGATAACGAAAAATATGTACTTATTGTAGTTTGAAAAGCGCGCTTTAACAAAAGTGTCTGACGCGACCCCATCGATGTAACTTTTCATTTTCAAGTCGTTTTGTGGAGGTTGATCAAGACAAAATGAGTAAATACCTGCAGGAGTTCATGAACGATAGCGTGTGCCTTTAGCCATAAACCGCTTCGGTAGACAGACTCACAAACGATGGCACCTTTACTTTCACATGTGTATAAAAAATTCTTTAATATATTTCTTCCATTTATTTAGTTTAGCTATACCTCCACCATATATATATATCCACCATCCGTTCGCGGTCGATCATACGTAGCCTGTTACAATATCATCGAGATAAATCAAACAAATTTACTAACTAAAACATGGAATACCTAATGTCACAAAAAATACAAATTGTTAATAATAATATACTCAATTATATGAATACGACATAACATAGTTTTCATATTGACAGTTCATAATACTACATATTTGTTTTTTATTTTGTTTATTTTTATTGACGGTATTAATTTAAAATAATATTTTTCTATCATTATCATTATCATTATCAGTTATCAGTTCTTCATAATATTATATTGTCCTCCAAACATTTATATAAATTATATTATAGTGAAATATAAATTTACTGTTTATGACTACGAGTTAAAGAATTAAATAAACTGCTTTAGCACTGCCCAATATCCGATATGAACTACGTTCATGGATAAAATTCACTATTTAAATTCAATAAACTAAACTTTGTAGTAAATGATTTATTAATGTGTCTAGTATATATGTACACAATTCGTGTCTTAAAAGTATAAATTATGATTTATATAATAACGCAAAATATAATATTAAACACGTTTATTTTTATTAAGTACCTATAAAATATGTTGTGTGACAGAAATCCTGGAAAAAAATCACAAGACTTAAAATTTACAAACAAAAAATGCAATAAACTGTATAAATTAAAGATATAAATACAGATATATTATGAAATAAATTTTATAATTTAAAAAAAAAACATAAGGTTAAATTTTGTATAAAGTAATATCATAACAAGTTAAAATTATAATATAATACTAAAAAAATTGGCTTCAATTGTGTGAGATAAAAATTAAAAGAATTGTCAACGATACATTATTGCTGTTGAGTATTTTATACATAATATTATGTGATATGAAATAAGATTTTATTTATTTTTAAATCATTATTGGACATATTAGGTATGTATAAAGTAATGATACAAAATCTTGTAGTTTAGATTTATTCGTTAAAAAATTTCACTAAATCAAAGTACTTAGAAATGAAGGTACTACACAATTTTACATGGATTATTCTTACTATAATTAATAAATATATAAAATACATAGGCCCAATTTTTTTAAAACATTCGAGGTTCAAATATTGACAACAATTGTCAAAATTACAAATATTTGTAAACTTTTTACAATTTTATAATAATATATTATATAAAAAAAATCGTTATGTACCTATATTTATTTTGTGACTTTACTAGATATTATATTGTACCGTGTTTTTTAAATTCCTAATTGATATGCAATTTCCTTTTTTTATTAATAAAATAATATTTTTAACAAATTATAAAATATATAAATATTTGTATTACTTATAAAAATTTTGTCGACACGCAATGCGTCTGTTCAATTCAATTGTATTGTAATATTAAAATAAGTAAATTATTGCGGTGTAGCCATGTAAGTATAAAATAAGTAAGGTAAATATATAAGATAATGTGATTACAGACTGGTTTATGTACTTGGACGATGGTCAGTTGGGGGACCAGTTGTCTACTATTTAAACATATTATAATATCGTTTGTACAATATAAGTAATTGCGTTAATTGTTATTGAATTATTATAGTAATAGGAAGTACAAATTTTGTTTAAATAACTATATTTAAGATAGAAGCCACAACTGGGACACTACTGATTTCATAATTCATGTCCTGGTATCCCAAAAAGCAGTCTCGGGACGTTAAAAATGTTAAAATGTCTCGGAATAAAGTTTTTAGTTTTTGTTTTAGTTTTAATTCTTATTAATATAGTGCTTATTATACATACAAAGTATTATATTTTATTTTATTAGTTATATTAATTATTATTGTGTAAATTGTAATAGTATTCAAAGCTACGGTATATTCAGGGTGGATAAGGCCCAATACCGCCATGGAGCAAATATTTTTTGCCGCTCTCCCTACCCCCATAAAAAAACATTAAGTAATATTTAAGTATTTATTTATTTATTCTTCGTTTTGAACATTTGAATATGAATCCTAAAACCAAAGAATAAAACTGTGACGTCGAACAACAAAATTGAATTCAATAAACCCAAAATTAAACAAAAAATATTCAAATGCATCTCAACATTTGTAATTACTATCTAATGGAATATTGAAAAAATGTTGTGTATAAATTCGAACGTAACAGCCAAAGATGGCTTGTAATTTGTATAAAATAAAATACCTAAATGATTTTACGTAACGTCAAGTTATGTACTTACTAAAATCCTACTTATCAGCTACAGTTTAATATAAAGACATTTTTTTATCATTACGTAATATTTCAAAAATTTACCATTTTAAAAAAAGCTATTTAATTTTGCTGTTTTTGCAATAACTTTTTCTTTCAAATTTTTTTCTTATGCTATTTTTTGATATTTCGAACCACTCACTCTTATTCTTTTCATTATTATTAGTACTACTTCGTTACTATACAACTATAACTGACAAATCACAATAACAAAATATTAGTTTAAAACTTTAAAGGTTTGAACTCGCCAACTGCTCATGAAAATGAAAAACTACACGTCTACAACACAACTAGACTAAAGCGAACTGCAGATATTAAGATTTGATATTAAACACAAATTTATTGCAGATACCTATTCGATCAAATATACGATTATATAATATTTAATCAATGCTTATAGTGCTTATATCTATGTAAGTTATAGCCGATAGGCTATTTCTATGAATTATTGTAATCGAGATCGATGAGACGTCGTATAATACGTTACTTAACGTCAAAATGCGGATTCCGTTCTAATGTATGTGTTATTATCTACCGTACGATATTCGATTCCAATTTTCAATACTTATTTTAAGAATTAGGATAGTCGACGAATGACAATAATTATTATAACGACAATTATTCATATTAGATTCCATTATAGTAGAATTGAGAAATAAAAATACAATATAAAAAAAATTTAGCATCATTTTCAATTTCAATTTACAAATTATTTTTAAAAATGTCCACAGTAAAAAAATATTTTAACATATTGTAATTTATTATTTATTAAACTGGTAGTGCAAATTTTGCCGCCCCTCAAAATTTGCCGCCTGGAGCAAATGCTCCATTTGCGCTTAGTATAATGCGGCCCTGGATATATTGTTCGTATTAACTATTTGCTTTATATTTTTATTACGTTTATTAACATTATAAACATTTGATTTTTAAACCATTGTTACTAACGATTTATACTGTTTTTTGTCTATTTATTTTATTAGATTCTTCATTCTCACAAAACGCATCTTTCATTAGTTTTATAAAATTAAAATATTTAATAATCGCCGAATCCCAGATATAAGGTTATATAAAATAATAAGAAATGAGATTACAATTTCAATTATAAAATAAAACTTATTATGACGATTCTATTGGACGAAAAGTCAGTTTTAAAAAATTTGAATTTAAGGTCCAATTTCAGTTATTATTATTGTCGGAAAAAAGTCTGAAAATACAAAATATTCTATTCAATTGTCGTTTATAATTATTAAATTTATTATCTAGGTATATACTTCGCGTCTCGCACGCGCTATCACCGATAACACATGGCTAAGCTAACTCGTGGTATTATACCTATATACCTATATAATAAATTAAATAATTATAAATGAAAATGTACATAATAGAATATTTTGATTTATTGGACTTTTTATCAGACACTAAAAATGTACTCGGACTTTTTTTCACCGAACTATTCGACCGATGTAGTCATGTACCTACCTATCCAAACTTCAAATCCAAATTTTGACAAAATTATGATGACCAAAATAATAATACCATGGCACATTGGATTACACGATAAACATATATACGACGATGGTGTAATAAATATGGTAAAATGTATATATTTACATGTATTACCTAATCTGCACACTAGGTTATAAACTTTAAAAATTAAAAGATATATATATATACATTATATAATAACCATTTTTGACCTTCAGAATATAAAAAAAATACAATGTGTTTTTTTTATGTTTCTATTCCGTGATTTACAGTGTACGATTTTAAATTGAACGAGAAACTGATAGCGTGTTAAATACACATAGGTACAGGTTATACACATGTATATGCTAGCTATACAATTTTTAATTTTATATAATAAAATTATGATGAAAAATATATATATTATAAAAAAAACGTCCGGATGAAGGTATTGTGTATATAGTATATACATTATACACACATGCACAGATGGTACACATTATATTATTTCGTGTGATCGAACACTACAGCAGCAGGGTATTAGCTAGACCGCGATGGGACATATTAATTTTGCGTAGATCGCTGTGGCGTCGCGGAGACGGCGTTTTTGTTATCATAAATGGACATAATATATATAATAATGACAGTATATATACGTAACTGCAGTCGGTATTCACTAGTGATTTTTTCCGGGAAAAAAATAACCTTAACAGATTTAATTTAATTTAATAATATATATTTTATTATCTCCGTTTCGAATTGATACGTTTATCGTCTGTAATGCGTATTAACGACAAATGACCATTGATAATTGAATACATATACGATAGACATTTTAAGCGATTAATAATCATTAATCAAGTCGTAGCCTACCTAAATTCAATTTCAATATTTTTAGAGCGGAAATGTCTCCTTTTATTATATAGGTATATTACCTAAAATTCTAAACTCATTTAGAGATATTTAATTAGGACATTATAAATAAAAATAATGTTTAATTGGTTTAATATCAAACAATAATACGGATAAACATTTTGTTCTGACTACTGCAGTATACTTTAATAAATTGATAATTCGATACCCTGCAGATTATTAAATTGTACTGTAAAACAGAAGTCCTTTTAGTATTATTCACTGTTGACATTAGCTCCTTCAATTATTAATTTACATTAATGTAAACTATCCGTCAGTATTTAATCATAATAGTAGGTATTCACTAGTGAATTTTTCTAAATTTTGCCAATATATTATATAATATATTTTATTATGTAATAAAAATATTTTAATTTTTTGCGTGCCCTCAATTTTTTTTCGCCACTTTAGGCACACTTGTCGTGGATTTTTCATCACTGATATAAGGTATAACGTTAACTATATGCAACATACATACTAAAACTAACGTCGGTTAATATAAATTAATTCACACCATTATACGGTACATCACAACTGATATAGACTTCTTATAAGTTAAAAATGTATTATACGATGCATTACTATAATAATAATTAATAACATAATACCTATGTATACTAGTAAACTTTATCAAAAATTAAGACAAATTCAATTTATCATATTATTATTAATAGAATAATTAATTAGGTACTTATAATATTAACATAAGTGTGTTATAAGTAGGGCTGAGGCCTTCTAGTTTTTTCATATATTTTTAAAAATAGATCGTAGGAAAATGCTATAGATCAACAAATGTGTTTCATAACACCAGGAGATCAAATTTAAAATTTTATTTTGCAATTTTTGCATATTTTGACATTATTGCATATAGGTAAATGCATATTTGGGTAAATTAGAATAATTAAGAACATATTTGGTAATATCGAATTAAGTTTTTAAATTAGCTTAGACAAAAAAGAACAAAATGGTAAATTTTCAATTTAAAAATTAATTCTTCATTATCGGTTAGGTAATTTACTATCTAACCGATAAATCGATAAAACCAAAATGCGTATAGGAAGTGAACTTAAGTTTTATTTTGGCGCGTACCTACTCGTTTTATCATTGAGCACACTGCATGAAATATTTTCGTCGCGTAATAATTTTGTCTATTTCAAATGTTTTTAGTAGGTAATATTTTTTTTTCATTTTCAAATATGCCAAAAAAAAACAATCCTTGGCTTTTCGTTTAAAAAGTTATGTGTCGGAATTTAGTGATTCTCTTTAGGTATAAATATTATAAATAGACAAAATAATAAAAAAAAATATTTTTTTTTCGAGCATATTTTAAACGTATATTTCTTCAGTTTTATGTGCCTAAGTGCATCGTACATGTATATTTTTAGATTAAAATTAGATAAATATTACGTTTTGTAAAACATGTACAATGCATATAGGTACCATATAATTGTAAACTTTAAGTTATTACAAGGTCTAAAAGAAATCAATCAATTATTTGGTTGAGTATTATAACTTTATATGTGTTTTAACGGCGATAATATTGTATATTAGGTACCTAATAACGTATGCAGAACATACGAGTGGTAAATGGTCACTTTTTACTATCTATTGTTAAAAATGCAGAACGCAGACACTTTGTACTATATTATCTATATACACAAAGTATATATTAAAAATAAAAGTTTTATACCTAAGTAGTAACTAGTAATAATTATGTATAGTGTTTATTATTAAAATGGAAAAATAAAAAGTAAATTGTTATAAAATATTGTAAGTAAATTAATAATAATTTAAATAATCAAATAATCAATAATATCGTTCAATCATCAAACTACATTTAAAAATGTGTACAATATAAATATGTCAAAAGATAATACAAGAATAATATTTAACTGTAATAGTTATTACTATTATAGATTTTTAAATTATTAGTTAATAAAAAATAAAAATAAAAATAGTATAATATGGAAATATGTTAAATATGAACGTCAAATAATAAAAAAAATATAATATTGAAAAAATAATTAAAAACTACATGTATCTAAAGTATATGGAATTTAAAAATTTTATATTTGTTATTTCTTTTCTTTGATGCTGGTTAGTGGTTACATAAATTAAATAGCTTATTATTTTCAGCAGTATAGGATTTTTTCTTTTCTAAAGTCTATTGCCACATTCGTCCAATTGTATTGCTCTCAAAACTGTCCAAAAACTCGGATTTTGAATACTTTTATATACTTATTAGTTATTACTAAGATATTACTACTTATTTTTATTAGCTAATAATCTAAAAATATGTAATAGTAATAACTATTACAGCTAAATAGCCTAAATGCTATTTTCATATTATACTACCTTTTGACATATTTATACTGTACACATTTTTACATGTAGTTTGATCGATTATTTAGATTATTAATAATATACAATATTTTATAACAATTTACTTTTTATTTTTGTATTTTAATAATTAACAATAATTACTAGTTACTACTTAGGTACCTATACAACTTGTATTTATAATAATAAATACTTTATGTATATTATAGTACAAAGTGTCCGCGTTTCGCACCTTTAATACTTGACCGTACAAAGTGACCTAGAACCCATACGAGTACATTACAGTGACGGCAAAATCATAACGTCGAACGTATTGTTCAAATAATTATGGTTTGCTAAAGAATATTGTTAAAGATATTTTTTAATGGTATTTCTGTTTTCATTTCATCAGATTGGTATTATACTTTGTTTAGTGTCATGGTCCTAAATCCTAGTATTAAGCATAGATACGTATTTCGTATATAAATAAATAATGACTATCGATAATGTTTCAACAGCTTACAGGATCTCACCATTTTGTTACTTTTTTTAATAATTTTTTTATTTTTGACGTATGTTAAATTGTTCAGAATCGTATACTTTGCATATAATTTTCTTAAAAATTAGATTCGTATAAAATATATTTGAGTACCCGGTATAAAATGAATTATTAAATATTGGAAACCGAAATTTAAACGACAAACTGCGTAGTATATGATATTGTATTTGTTATGTAATATATGCATGTGTGTTATAAGCTTATAAATAGGTATATTTTTTCGAACCAACACAAACGGCCAATTGTGATGAACTCTGTTCGTCGACAAACATCATCCAACACTTATTGTATAAGGGATTATTAAAAGAAGCGAAACAGATTTCAAAACTGTAGGTTAGACATCTGCAGGTGTTAATATGTATGGATATTATGTACAGTCGGGTATAATATGTATTCTTCGCATAATAACATAATACACCAATAATTTTAATACGCAGTAGAGATCGGTGGTTGCCTTTGATGACAAAATAATCCGTATCCAAAATATAACTACTCCAAGCGGCGCTATGAAAGAAATACGACGTAGTAGATGTCGTTTATTATACGTTTATTAAATTCAATGCCTATATAATAACAATTGATGCCGTTTGGGATATGTGTTTTTGGAAAACACATTTATGATCCCTCTCGAATCGAGATTAATAACTACATAAAGAGATTACCGTCGTTATAAGAACCTCTGAATAAAAAAAAAAACATTTGACAATTGACAAACATTTAAAAAAAATTGTATTGTTATCATTTGAAAGTAGATTTGATGCGAGTGGTTTGTTACACAAATATAAATTCTATTAAGTGTAGTATAGCTATTGTGGCCAATAGGTATTTATTATCTCAATAATTAATTATTCAATTACATAATATAACTGCGTAAATAAGCGTCAAACCAGTTGTAAGAGCTTAAAATATTTTAGTAATATTTTGGTATATTTATATAAATATTTTAGTAAGTGTTGATTTTGGTCGTGCGATCGTATAGAAGATAGAGCGCACTTACGACTAAAACATTTTTTACCAGTAAAAACTTGTGTATAAACCTTGCACAAGTAGATAGGTATACCTACTAATTTTTTTATGATTATATAAAATACATCGGTAATATATTTTGTGTTTAATAAGCCTCTATTTTAGTGTGTAATGCAGAAATACATGTATACGTGTAATATATAATGAATTAAAAAATGCGTATACGTGCGTATTTGCCACAAAAAATGGTTTCAAATTTTGCAATGAACCGCTTTACAAAGGTTTTTACTTATATGCATATATACAAAACATGTAACAAAAAACTCAGTTATTATAGTATGTATCACGCTATAAAATTATACAGTAAAACATTAACAGTTATTTTAACCCAGTGGATGGATAATATAGAATAAACACCTTATATATATTATATATATATTAAATATAGTGCGTAGCATACTGACAGAATCTTGGCGGCCAATATTATACAAACCTTCAGAGGACAACAACTATAATGTGTCTAAACTAAAGTGAATGTATACTGCGTACGGCGTCAGAAAGGCGGATATACCTATTCAGCTATAGTTGCATCCCTCTTCGAAGACCATTGGGCCTCTGTAATTTTTGTACACAATATAGAACGTGTGGATTTCTTCTTTATGGGTGGTATTTTGGTGCAAATTATAAACACTATTTCGACTACCAGCAGTGGTGCAAATTACATATCTTTAATTAGGTGTAAATTACAAACTCCCTGTATTTGTTCTATATGGCATTTTAGATATTTTTATGTTGTTGATGTTGTAGAAAGTGTCATTCGAATTGGTCACCGGCTGGTAGTTTTAAAAATGAAACAAACAAAGGAATATATCGAGGTTGGTGGTCGACAGTACTTGACAATGGTTTTTTTTCTACAAAGCCGAGACCATGGGCAGATCTCACTGTTGCTGTCACTGAAATGGGAACATATACTTTTTAAATATGTTTGGTGCATAGTTTAATTTTTAATGAGTTTTAACGGATAGTTTACATTAATGTATATAAATAATCGAAGGAGCTATCGACATCTAAATATTTGTGTTAATTCATAAAATGTCAACAGTGAATAATACTAAAAGGACTTCTGTTTTACAGTACAATTTAATAATCTGCAGGGTATCGAATTATCAATTTATTAAAGTATACTGCAGTAGTCAGAACAAAATGTTTATCCGTATTATTGTTTGATATTAAACCAATTAAACATTATTTTTATTTATAATGTCCTAATTAAATATCTCTAAATGAGTTTAGAATTTTAGGTAATATACCTATATAATAAAAGGAGACATTTCCGCTCTAAAAATATTGAAATTGAATTTAGGTAGGCTACGACTTGATTAATGATTATTAATCGCTTAAAATGTCTATCGTATATGTATTCAATTATCAATGGTCATTTGTCGTTAATACGCATTACAGACGATAAACGTATCAATTCGAAACGGAGATAATAAAATATATATTATTAAATTAAATTAAATTTGTTAAGGTTATTTTTTTCTCGGAAAAATTCACTAGTGAATACCGACTGCAGTTACGTATATATACTGTCATTATTATATTTATTATGTCCATTTATGTTAACAAAAACGCCTTCTCCGCAGTTCGCGACGCCACAGCGGTCTAAGCAAAAGTAATACGTCCCATCGCGGTCTAGCTAATACCCTGCTGCTGTAGTGTTCGTTAACACGAAATAATAATAATGAGTACCATCTGTGCGTGTGTATTGTGTATATAATGTACCTATATGAAATACCTACATCCGGTTTTACACATTTAAAACTCAAAAAATAAAAATAAAAATAATTTACGTATTAAAATAATTATTTCATTTAAATAACCATGATATAAATAAAGTACCTAACCTATAAGCGTTAATTATTAATTTATTATAATATGGTCTACAATAGTTTATACTTATTAGTTATTAAATAATATATATACATATATATATATCTCACCATAACAATTAGGGTGTTTTTGACCCAATTTAATAAAGATGAATTCATATTTTTAACAGATTTAGAGAGAGAGAAAGAAAGCACAGTTATCGATCGAACAGCCACGTAATATCTACTGTTGTGCAATACCTACAGGTTACAATCGAATAGTAGGTAGGTATTTTATACCATGCAGAATGCAGATAAAATTTATAGTATAACTATACAATACTACAACGATAAGTAGATAGGTATTAACGATTAAAAATACTTTATTACCAATTGACAATAAGTAATAAGTATAATAACTGATAAGCGCGATTTATCATTTTTTAAATGTATACAATTACCAAGTATTACTTTTAAAACATCAAACTTTCAATGAAGCGGAACACTAAAATTGATTTTTTGTTAACCGTTACGGTATATTTAAAGGCGACTGCTTATTACATGTAATAATATAATATATTAATCATGTATAAACATTGCCCTATTATGACTGCATATGGCGACCAGGATTCATTTTTGGATGCATATAGCCAATAGGCAATATATACACCATAGTCGGCTATCTAGTTTGGTATGTATATTTGTAGTTATAGGTGCCTTAAATTATTATGTAATATAAACATTAAAAATAATATTATGCTGGTTACCATTTTTTTTTTTTAAATGTTTTAACCGACGACGTCGCGAGAACTGCTTTCGCATTACTTATTACATTTATTATTATGTCCTAACGTAATGTTCCTTGCAGAGTCAATTTTATCGTATTGGGTCGTATGGGTTAATTTTCTAGCATGTCGGCAGACTTAAACCTAATTTTATTTTGTTAGTTTCGTAACAAAATTATAGCTACCTATCTGCTACACATTGTTACAACACAATCATATAAGTATAAAATGACTGTGAACGGTGTGTGTACAGTGGCGGCTCGTGCCTAGGTGTACAGGTGTGCGCACACCACATTGATTAATATAGATATAATAGTGAAAATGTATAATAGTAATGTATACTAATTAATTATTTTTAATAAAATATCTGTTAAACTGTAGGTACCTATTTATTATATAAAAAAAAATTAAATTTTAAAAATAAAAACGACAATTTATTATTATTATACTCCTAAAATTGTAATCGAGTTATGTAACAAATACACATCAATTGGTGTGCAGCTCAGTCTGAACACCGCCAGTCCGTGTAAAATACGTTTGGCTATTGAGTGGGGGATCGGCAATTATATGGGACTTTGGTGTGCAGCTCCTACTGCACATTCATCGAACGGTCACACGCGAATACACGATAAATACAGTACCTACACACACACGGTAAAAGATTTCAAAGCAATGCATCCAGTGCCGCATTAACTTTGATTTGTAAACTCCACTGTTTTTCTATTTTTAATATTTTTTATCATTACTATTGTCCCGATTTACATATTATTTCATTTTACCAAATAAAATTATGTTAGTTGTCAATTATTGTTTGCCAGTGACACTGATTATATTGTGTACTAGATTTCTTTTGCTTTACCCAGCCTATTATTATATTTTAATCATGAATTCGGTTGAACATCTTTTGGAAAAAAAGTTTTCTTTACATACTCTAGATAAAAAAATTAATATAAAAACATTAGGAAGGCCTATGCCTGATTTAAAATTAACACAAGTTATTAAAAAAAAACACGCCAATTTACTCGTACATTTACAAATGACACTTATACAAAATATAATAAAAATATAATATAATATAAAAGAAATGCAGTTTTTTGTTTTCCGTGTTTATTATTTGGTGGAGAATTAGTATGGACCAAAACAGGAATGACCTATTTAAATCATTTAAATGATCGAATGAAAGAACATGATTTAACTGTTAAACATATGAATAACACCTTAAATTTGGCTACATTGGGTAAAACAAATGTTCTTTCAATGTTAGATAGCGGTTATAGAAGAGGTATTTATTTTATATAATTTTTAAAATCATCGTCATTAAAATAGTTTTTCTTACTTAGGCATTGAGTTACATAATGAGAAGGTTTCCAACAACCGATATATTTTAAACATCATAATTAATTGCGTTCGATTTTGTGGTGCTTTCGAATTAGCATTGAGGGGACACGATGAAAAAGATACATCTTTGAATCCGGGAATTTATCGTGGTTTATTAAGCTTTAGTGCAGAATTAGATAACGCATTGAAAGTTCATTTAGAAAAAGCAACGGTATTTAAAGGTACGTCAAAAACTATACAAAATGAATTATTAAAGTGTATGTTAAATATTTGTCAGCATGAAATATCAATAGAAATAAAAAAAGCTGATTATTTGTCAATAACAGCCGATGAGACTACTGATGTTAGTGCTATTTTTCAAATGGTTATTGTTTATCGGTACATTGTTAAGGATAATGTTGTAGAGAGGTTTTGGGGATTTTTAAAGCCTAAAGCACATAATGCTGAAGTATTAGCTGAATGCATTAAAGAACAACTTGACCAACATATAGGCAATGAAACTAATAAATTAATTGCTCAGACATATGACGGCGCTTCCGTCATGAGTGGAAATATTAATAGAGTTCAGGCTAAAATTAAATTTCATTATTCAAATGCTAATTATGTACACTGTTACGCACATCAACTTAATTTAGTTATGGCTAATGCTGCTTCAATAAATAGGAATGTTCGAATATTTTTTGCTAGCCTAGGAGGTTTTTGTTCATTTTTTTCGACATCTTCTCAAAGAACTGCTATATTAGATGAAGTAGTTAAAAAGCGTTTACCTAGAGCAGCCCCTACAAGGTGGAATTTTCATTCTAGAACCGTTAATACAGTATTTGAATATAAAGAAGAATTAATTATTTGTATGGATAAAATAATTAATGATGAATCCATTAAATATACACAAACTATTGAACAGGCATAGGGGTTAAAAAGAACATTGCTTGATGACGTATTTATTTCTTGGCTTACAGTTTTTCATAGTACCATGCCTCATGTAGATATATTGTATAATCAATTACAAAAAAGAGAAACTGATTCAACAACTGTGAAAAATAATATTGATAGTTTTATTAAAGAGATTTCCAAAATTAGAAACCAAATGGAAACATTATGTAGTGGTAATATTGTACAAAATAGTAATAAAAGAAAACACAGGGGCGATGAATTGAAACAAGAAGCAATAGAAGTATGTGATAATATTATATCTCAAATAAAACAAAGGTTTGATTTTACTGGTCATCTAGTTGCTTCTAATTTATTTTTAGCTGATAATTTTGAAAAATATAATGAACATTTTCCAGACGGTTATTTCAATGAAACAATAAATGTATACCCATATTTTGACAGTAAAAAACTAAAAACTGAATTACAAATAATCTATAGTAGAAATGAGTTTAGAACAATGAGTGGGGCTGTTTCATTATTATCATTTATTATATCTGAAAACCTTACTAATACATTCGGTGAGAGCATGAAGCTATTAAAAATTATTATTACAATACCTATGTCCACAGCAGAATCAGAAAGGTGTTTTTCGACATTAAAAAGAATCAAAACATTTTTACGTAATACAATACACCAGGAAAGATTATCAGCATTAGCAATGTTATCTATTGAAAAAAACTTAATCATGAATATACCTGATTTCAACAATAAAGTCATAGAACTGTTTGCATCTTCCAAGGAGAGAAGGCTGGACTTCACATATAAAAATGTTTAAAATTAAAAATAAATATAAATTTTTTTTTGTCTTAATATTATTAGTTATGACATGTTGTCTGTTATGACAATAAATAAAATATAGGTAGGTACCATACCGTCTATACACTATACCTACATAATATGTAATATTATTTTGTATTATTATTTTCACCTATATCAAAATTAAAAATTCTAATAAATATTTTACTAATTACATTTATATTTTTAACTATTATTTTTTTGTTTAATTAACTTTTGCAATAATTGCACACCACCTACTTTGAACACCACGAGCCGCCACTGTGTGTGTACAACAATAACACTAACGTAAAGTAATAAATATTCATTAGGTGGTATAGCAGCCATGTATTTCCGTACATTGTTTTTTTTTAAATATATACGATTTATACAAATAAAATTTGACATAAATGTATCATCCTATTCACTCGAAACATTTTTTTATTGTTTTAAATCATTTTTTTCAATATACCTAATAGAAATAATATCCCATATAACCATTATAGGTAATTCATTTAAAAAGTTTTTTGTCAATTGACAATTATTATACTCGTTATTTTTATATTTTTAAACTTATATATTATATATATGATCAATCAACGTGAGAAATTTAATCAACAACCAGACAACTCTATAGGTAGTCATCAACTTTGAAATAATTAAATACTCTTTACAATCATTTACTCAAAAAGTAATGAAAATGGAGTAGAACCCTTTAATTTATTATCTATTATTAACAAAAAAAAATTCAAATCCCGGAAAGCGCAGCAACTTTAATTGTTATTTTAAGTAATCAGCCGTGGCGTATTTGAGAGTTCATGTCGAGGAGTGGGCGAATTTAAAAAGAGTTTACCCAACTACTCACACAAACAGAATTTTTGTTTTTAATGAAATACCCTATACCAATTAGTTATATAAAATTTTTCCTGGTCTAAAAATTCTCGAGGGGGGATTGCCCTAGGTATCTATATCATTGATTAAATACAATATTTAATCAATGCCTGTATCTATTTAGCTATTAAAAATGTTAAACATAATAGAATTACTATAAATTAACATACCTAATATTGTGTGTATTTTGTTTTATTTGTATAGGTACGTCGAAATGTAATTGGCGTATACTAAAACATTTAATAATCATTTACAAAGAATTGTTTGCTTTGCGCTTTTAAAATAACAATTTATTACCCATACAATTATGAGCGAATTATTACACAAATTATTAAAATAATTTTAGTACTAAATATAACATTATTTTGTTTAAGTATCAGAAATTAAAATATTAGATACTGTATTATTAAACTCCCGCATGTCGTGCACAAACCGTGTCGTTATTTGCACTGCGCGAGGTATAAATTTACATATTTTAAGTTTTAAAATTATAATATAATTTTATTTTATTTTAATATACCTAATTATGGTATAAAGTAGTTTAGCTTGAAATTTCTCCATGATGCGTTCATAACCAATTATGTGTTATTTGTCTTGAAATAGTGTGTCACGTAAATAATAGTTTCTTAAACCAAATTAAAATAATTACACTTAGATTTGTCATACAGATAATTTTTATAATTAAAATTAATATAACTATTAATAAATAAAATATGATAACTAGGATAGTACAAAGCATATAAACAATAAAATATACGCCATATATGACGTTGTACCGTCTACACTACAGCAATGCAGTATAGGTAGGTATATGTTTACATGATTGGGAACATTGATATATAATTATATTTTTCCTTGCATAATTCATTATTATTATTATTGAAGAAAATTATTATTATTATTGATCAAAATACATTAACAGATATTACAATACAACTACATAGTACATAAGAACAAATTATATAAAATGTTTTTTTTTTTTATTTATCTTTATAATATTTTACTGTAACAATAATATATTGTTATCTGATAAGTATTATTATTTTTACGTCTCGTCTATATCAAATACTCAAATGTATCTATAAGAAAGTCACTCGTACATAGTAAGAGTGTCTACATCTTTGGGAGGGTTTCTCCAATCCCCAAAACGTTCTGTTGTTGTTGTTGTTTTCGCCGATGATCTAAAAGTTCTCTTTTGTCGTTGTTTTATGTTGCTGTCCACGTGATTGCCTTCGTTTTGAATATATCTTTTTTGACGAATATTATCAATATTTAATAGGAATTCATGTAATTTCTTTAGAGGTGAGCGGTTTTTAAGCTTTTCAAAAATAGCTTTCTTTTTTAAAGCAAATGTATTTTTGAAAAATGTCATTAAATCCATATCATATTTTTTATTCTCCATATCTTCCTGTTCCATCCAACGATCCAGTTCAATTTCAAGATGAAATGGTTTTGTATTGTTTTCACCACCTGAAATATTAGGTATCTATAATATACAGTACACTTATGCAGTAGACATAACAATCAAAATGTAAACAATTAAATGTGAATTAATAAAATTAAATGTAAAATTTATGTATAAAAATAATAAGACAATAATAATATTGGTAATAGTAAAATATGTAGTTATAAGTTTCTTGAGTCTATTGCCTATTAAACTTTTTTGAATAATATGGTTTTTAGATTCTGAGCAAGACGATGAATGTATTGATTTTATAATGATGTGTGTTCTTCTTTATTTATTTATTTATTATTTGTTTATGTATGTTTACACTACGTTAAGACTCTTAACGATAAATGAAAATATACACGCAGAAAAAAATACTTATCTATAAATTATAGGCGCGCGCATGGGGGCAGCAGAGGCAGCATATATGCTGCCCCTGGACATAACAACTAGTGAATTTGTTATTAGTTTAGCAATAGTTAACACACTATTTTCATTAACATTACTTTTATGTAGATCATTAAAATCAGGAACATATTTTTCTTAACTGTTTTTAACGAAGTTGAAGGTGAATCAATACAAACCAAATATTTAAAGAAATATTTGAAAAACCAATAATATGTTAAAGTAGATAGACAGAAATAATCAGATACAAATTCCAAGACTATATTATAGTTGAACGTCAATAAAATAGAACTAACGTTAACGTTAACTCTCCAGAAGAATATATGTTCATATAGCTATTGCTATTCTTTTTATGACGATTTTATTCAACAACTAAAAGAAAGGTAGATTTTCAAAACACAAAACAGTTTTGTCTTCTTTATAATATTTATTAATATCAAAAATGTGCCATAAAACTGCAATATCAGCTACAGCTGATTTTAATTTATATTTTGACTACATAGATATTGATTTATTACCCACTGAAATTAAACTATGGAATAGGAAATGGATCTTACATTCTCAAAACGATCATCCTAGTTCAGTCGTTGAAACATTAAACAATTGTAATTCTTATTTGTTTCCGTGTATATGCTTTTTATTAAAAGTTTTAGCTACATTACTAGTTTCAAGTGCAACGCTCGAGAGAACATTCTCAACGCTAAAACGGATGAAAACATTTTTACGAAACGCTATTTGAGAAAACCATTAAAATGGCCTAGCATATGTGTTATTATGTTATTATGTTATTATTATTATTATTATGTGTTCATATAGAAATATTAAAGTTGATCCTGAAGACGTCCTAAATAAATGTGCTCTTCAAAAAGATAGAGCTGTTTTACTTATATAAAATAGTCAACTTGTTGCATGCTTACTAACTATAAATTAATAATTATACTGTAAATTTAATATTGAAAAACTTGTATTTTAAATTTTATATTTTTTTTATTTGTACTTTTAATTAATAGATAATGTGAATAATATTCTCTATGTATAAATAAATAATTAACTATTACGTAAATTAAATATTTTAATGACGACTTATGTTTTTAATAATAATAATCAAATTTTATAGGTATTTTTAACGTAAAAATGACAAGTTTTTAGTATCTTTATATTTAAAAAACTAAAAAAAAATTAATTAATAATTTACGTATTAAAATAACAATTTCATTTATATAACCATGATATAAATAAAGTACCAAACCTAAAAGCATTAATTATTAATTTATTATCATATGGTCTACAATAATTTATACTTATTAAATAATATATATACCCATCTCAATCAGAGCCTTTTTTGACCCAATTTAATAAAGAAGAATTCATATTTTTAACAGATTTAGAGATAAAGAAAGAAAGTACAGTGGTCGATCAAACAGCTATGTGATATATATTGTTGTGCAGGTCCTACAGGCTACGATAGAATAGTATTTTATACCATGCAGATAAAATATATAGTATAAACTATATAGGTAGCTATAATATAATACTAGTACTACGATTAGTAGATAGTTATTAACGATTAAAAAAACTTTATTACCAATTGGCAATAGGCAATAACTGATAAGCGCAATTTGCCTTTTTTTTAATTGTATAAAATGTCCAAATATTACTTTTAAAACATCAAACTTTCAACGAAGCAGAACGCGAAAATTAATTTTTGTGATCCTGAACGGTATATTTAAAAGCGTCTGCTTATTACATATAACTAATAAAATGTATTAATTATTTTGCACTGAAGATTTTAAGTCTTAAATTATATTATGTTATATAATATACAAATGGATAATGAAATAATACAAAATATAAATAATACACATAAGTAGAACTCGGATTAATATGCACTAAAAAGTATCAAAGTATGCCATATATATGCAGTAATATCATTATTATATGCAACAAATATGCATTTATAAAATTTATATTCAAAAATTCAAAGTTGTATTAAGTATGATAGAAATATAAGATAATAAAATATAAATTTATATAAAACAACACTTATAAAAAAAATCGGCAAGTGGGTACCGCTCTGCTGTACATTAGGGGGTGGGGTGGACCTCGGACTAGGATAGATTAAATTTGAATGCAATGATAGGTATCATTGTATACGAAAAACGATTCTGAACGGAGATGATTTGTCAGTCTAGAATATATTATAATTAAATATTGTCATATATTCTATTTTGAAACAAATATTCCGATTTCATAAAAATTTAAAAACTCAAACAGTCAAAACATTTTTCCTATAATGACGCTTAAAATTTTCTCTATAGCTTTTTGAAGCAAAACTTATGGAAAACTTAGTGTTGAATTTTTAACGTTAGATATAAATACAAACAATTTTATGAATTTTGAACTACAAAATAATTTGCAAATATTCATGATTTTGACGAATTTTTGTCAAAATTTGAACTTCAAATGCTAATAAAAAAAATTGTGCCGATGTATTCTTATAATTTTTTAATCACTATAAGAATAAAATATGAGGAACTTTGTATAAAATTTACAAGTATTTTGATAGGGTCAAAAAAATTTTATCGACACTTCAAAAAAAATTTTTCAGAAAAATTGAAAATTTTAGTTCTCTATAAACAGCTCAAAAAAACTCAAAATATTTTAAAAATTAAATCATGTAAAGAAAATGCCAATCTAAATAACTGGTAAAATTTTCAAGTATCTACGACTTATACTTTTTGAATAATAACAAATATCAAAAATCGTTTGAGGCTAAACCGTTATTTAACGCGGTTTTGTAAAAATTTTAATTTCAAACACTCATAAAAATTTTTTGTCTGAATCCGGTAGAGTTTTTTTACAGATATTTGAAGAAAAATTTATGGAGAACCTTGTACCAAATTTTCAAAACTTAGTTATAAAAGAAAAAAATTTTACGATTTTCCAACCACAAAATTACTTGCAAATTTTCGCAATTTTGACATATTTTGTATAAATTCGAACTTTAAGAACTTATAAAAAAAAATTGTGACTAACGATTTCGGATTTTTTTTTATCACTTTAAGAACAACTTATAAGAAACCTTGTATTAAATTTTCAAGATTTTCTGGTCTGCCAAAAAATGTTTATCGTTATTTAAAAAAAAAATACTTAGAAAAATTGAAAATTTCAATTGTCTATAAATAGTTCAAAAACAATTAAAATTCTTTGAAAATTTAACTGTGTATGTAAAACGCTAATATAAACATTTGGTGAAAATTTCAAGTATTTACATTGATTAGTTTTTGAGTTATATCAAAATAAAAAATTCGATTTTGACGAAAACTGGTTTTGCGTAAAAAATTCCGTTTTTCCCTCATTTTTTTAGGGTTTTTCCTGATTCATTTAAAAAACATTGAAAAATTTTTAACTTTTGACCCCCCAAAGTACCAACTAGATTCAATTTCCTTTTCAAAGAGGGGCTGAAGTTAAAAATCGAAGCATTTTTACTGCTCCAAATGTTGTCGACAGTCACAAAAAAAAAAAAAAACACACATCATTGTAAAATCAATACATTTATAGCTCCGTTCGAAATCTAAAATTATGTAAATTCAAAATTTTCAGGTTAAATTTTCAAAATATCATGTTTTGTTATTATTTAATATAAAACTTTCAATGTGTAATACACTAAAATCTAAAAGTTGCATTACCTATCTCATAAGTCATAAGTTATTTTAATATCTGAAAAATTTAAATGATTTTTTTACTATTTTTTAAATTTAAATTAGCTTTGATCCATTCATACAAATTACAATTTATTAAACAAAGATATTTGAGCAACAGATTAGGTACATAGTTTCTTTCGATCATACTTTTATTTTTGAATGTCAATGATAGATAATGTTAACCATTATAATAAACTACAATACGAAAAAATATGCTAAAAACTATTTCCATAATAGATATTCTCAATCATAAAACACAAATACAGTTATAAAAAAGAGATTTTGAGGATCATGATACTTTTTATTTGTATAATTACCTATAAGTGTATTTTATTTTTTTAAATAGGTACTTATACACAGCCACGAAGATACAGGCAAGGCTAAATAGGCTAGGGCCTAGCCATTAATAAGTTAAACAGTTAAAGCTAAATTATTAAATTATTAAATGATATTATATATTATAAGTATAGGTATTAATAAAAGTACTTGTTAAACTGTCTACGTGTTGAATACATTATTTTTAAATTCAAATAGAAATCAAAATTACGTGTTTATAAATAAATACAACACTAGGCATATAGTATCTTACCTGAGCACGTTTGAAAGTCTGAACTATAAGTTATAAGTGTATAACGATACCTGAAAACCAGTTAAACGTTTTTAAAACACTGAAAGTATTTACAAAAATTAATCTTAAATTTAAATAATTAATAACTTTTGTTAGTTTAGAATTCTATATATAAATGGATATCCACCATTTTTGTTTTTTTCTTTCTTCAATTACCAACTTATGTATTATTATTTATTATTAATTTTGTATCTGTAATTAGTATTTTTTGTATTTACTTTTATACTAAATGCTTTTTGTGTTTTGCAATATGGATCGAAAATATGTAGCTTAAAAAGAACTATACGATTTTTAACGAAGTTTCTTACTTTTGTCTATTTAAGTTTTATTATATTTTACAAGTTAAATAAAAATAAAAGTATAATTTTTAACTTATCTATTATGTTTTCATACAAACTTTACTTAACAAGATAAAAAAAAATTTGCCCGACCTTGAGTATAGGTTGTGTACTCCTATTACATTGTGTAGAAACCAAATAGAATTGCGCGTCTAACGAACATTATAATATGTATAAGAATACATTATATTTCGTACGGATATCATTGGATGCTGAAGCCTAAAAGTATACGGTGGCGTTACGAATTTAGAAAATGTTACAATACTTAATAAACATTCAATAGTATACATAATAATACGTATAGATTCCTATATGAAATAAATATGTGGCAGAATACATTGGAATAAGCAAAAATTATTCAATGTCACATAACCGTTGACATTTCAAAATTCTATAACAGTAGAGGACAATGAATATTATTTTGCATCCTTTTGCATGCATAATATTATTTTAATGTTTTAATGTATACATAACATTATTGTTAAATCTATTGTTGCGAAAATACGAGGTGGAAGAAAATTAGATATTAATATTATGTTATACTAAACTAAACGAAAGCTTATTTATATTTATGATCTAAATAATGTAAAATCGAATCCTCATATATTTAAATATTATAAGAAGATAATAATATATTCTTTTAAGAAAAATCGAAATAATAAATAAATATAATAGTATATTAAATAATGTATATATTTAGCCAACGTATAACCTTTGCGTATATATACCTTATGGGCGCTTGTCTTTTTGATAACATCTTAAGATAATGTTTCTAATGTCTATATGACTATGCCATGTCAATTTAAAAGTAATATTTTATAATTCAAATGTATATACGTACAGAAAACGTAGTATTGTTTTGTGATCGATCCACTGGTAACTATAATAAATTGTATGAACTATGTTTTAAAATTAGATATTTTAAGTTTAGTCTGGGGTTTAGTCAGACGTCTACAGTTTTTTGAGATACATAATTTTGAATATTAACATTTATCATCGTTTCACATTCGTTTAACTTTTTACAATTTTTTTTTTTATAAATCTCAATATAGAGTACACGATAATATACACCGAAAGATTAATTTTTAAAATATTATAATTATTTTTTAATTTTTATTATTATTTATAGTATAGTTTTAAATCAAAGTTTCATTAATTACTTTATAATTTAAAATGTAGATAAGAGTAGATAAGAGGAGACATAATATATAATATAGTGAGTACGTTTTATCACCTACATTAGCTAAGTTTACTATATTTATTATGTAAACGTTAAATACTTACGAGTTATGATCAAACTATTTATTCGTGATTTAATTTGTGTACTTAAGAGAAAACGATAAAAATAGTTGAACTTTTAAAACGTTATATTAAAAAAAATCTTTATTTATTAAAACGTCCGTTTCATAGTTGAACTTCCATTCCCCCTTGGAGATGGGACCAAAGGATTATTTGTCAAAACCGTATTCTGTATATATATATAAGTGATTTATACTAGGCGTCTAGGCACGTACATAGAAAAAATATTGTGTGGGGGAGGGGTGGGGTTAATCATAAATGTGACTAGGATTTTTAATGTTATGCAGTAAAATATAAGTTTCATTTTCTAAAAATAAAATACAATTTACAACGCCTTTGCAAATATTTTCCAAAAAATCATTAAATGTTAGAATATCAGAAGCTTATTAAATTTTTAAAACAAATTGAATCGAGTCCATTTTTACGTATGCTAATTTTTTTTTTTTGTTAGTCTTGGTTTTAAATAAACTCATCAGTTTTAATTTTAAATTTTAATACATTTGTATACTTTTTTGTGTCAAATCCAAAAACACTAATTTTATGGAACTCAAGTTATTATATTTTATGACTTAATCGTGTAT